>WYDF02289267.1:0-16412 GCA_009867245.2 Adranes taylori
AATGAAAGAAGATGGAATGTGTGAGTATTTGCTAGCAGATTTAAGTATGGGTGAGAAAAGATTGATTGCGAGGTTTATGTGTGGGTATGAAGAAGGGGTAAATAAATTTTGGATGAATGAAAAAGAAAGAGTGTATAGAATATGTGGTAGGGAACAGGAAAGGTGGAGCCACTGGGTAAGTGAATGTGATGGGAGAGGATGGTTGGATAGAGAAAGGCAACTGGGTGATAACAGGAGGCTAAGCTTAGGGATGGAGGGAATGGGTTTAGAATTAATGAAGAGAATTTTGAAGGAAATAAATAAAAGAAAGTAAAGGGAAGAATTTGATATTGAATGAGAAGTGAGTAATGATGTAATTAAGAGCCTTGCCTTCTGCCGATGGCCTTTAATAAGAATAGATTAATCTAATTTGTACTGTTTATTTGGTTTATGTTTGGTTTGTAGTTTATGCCAATAAAGATTTTATCTATCTATCTGTGAACATTATAAAATGTACTTAGATGTAAAAAGTCTAAATTCATTATTAGGAAATGATGTTTACTTATTAATAATTATAGACGATAGATAAAAGTAAACCAACAAATACAATTAGTGACGGAAGAATGATGTTTGTTCCGACGGGCAAAGGATAAGTTGTACTTCCAAATTATGAGGAAAGTCGTAGTTCCCACGCGCGAAAAATTATTAATAAATGTTAATTATAACACAGCTTATTGTAACAATGTGGCAGGTACTAATTATCGTTGCCGAGTATAAATTTCTGTGAGACATGCATAAAAATTATTAATCACCAATACCGAAATATTCTCATTGGTTATAGATAATTGCTAATATCTACATCAAAGGGGCAAATTTATGCAGAATCAACAGAATTATAGGAATTTGTACTCAAAATATTTCCATTACAAACTCTCAATTCGCTGCAGTTTATTCGATAAAGTTTAAACTAACCACGTTATTGTAAAACTGCTGATTTTCTTCGATTCCCTTTCGAAGTTTGATTGGATAAAACCTGTGGATTTTCTGCGACCACGGACGGTCAGTTTTGAAAGCCCTTACGCGCTAGTTAATTTTTAGAACAAGTATTAAATGGGTTATTTTCAAAAGTAGTTAATTAATTTATATTTTTGTTTATTCTCTAATTACTTATAATATTTTACAGTACTTATAATATTATAAACACTTATAACAAGTACTTATAAACAGTACTTATAATATTTTACACCAAGTAACTAAAAGTGCACTTATTCTTTGCCAGTGATCGAAAACATGTATGCATAATTTATTATTATTTTATAAAGGTAAAAGCTTCAGATAATTTATATCTATTTCATTTATTCGTTCTAAGCTATATTCATTTAATTTGTTCTGATTTAATTGAACTTTACTTTTTCCTAATTTAATTTCATATTGTTTTATTCTAAAGTTATTTATTAAATTATTTTCGTTTTGAAATATACTTATTTTATTTTATGTGATTATTTGTGAGATAGTATTTTCATTTTATTATTTTATTTCGTTGATTTGAACTTTACTGATGTTGATTCAACATATCTTTTATCCGATTATACTTACGTTTGTTAAATGTTCTTTTATTTCACAACTCGTCCTATAACTTGCAACTAATTCCTAAAGAAAGTAACTGCAAGCTTTAGTAGATTAACCTAAAGATAATTAAACAAAGTGAATAAAAGATTAGGTATTCAAGCGCCTGGTTAACTTCTGATCCTGGTTTGGTGTTATACGCGGGACAATTACCGTCCCTAGTGCAACGTGACAATAGAAAAAGCGTATAGGTTGTAATAAATATAAAATTTCAAATCCAGTATTGGTATTTCTATACAAATTTTAATTTATTATTATTTTGGCAGCAACTATTTCTTCATAAACCATTTCTACAGTTATTTTATATGGAAATATTTCATGAAAGTTTTTGATCTTAGTTAATGTTTTACTAATTCTGAGGGTTCTAAAATTGAGGGATGGAAAGTTTTTAATTTCGTAAAAGTTATGCCATCTACTAAAGTGTCAAAAATGTCTTTAATCGACAATATCTCAATAATGAATTGAAACATTGCTATCTCTATACTATTTATTTCTTTCGTGTAATTTTGATCTGTTTCTGCTTCTAGTAAAGCTTTTCATTCTTTTATATAACGGGTTGTAGAACCCAATGACATTACAGAACTTTATATATGATGTCAATTTTATTAGAATCCACTGCTAAACACTGGGTATCCTGCAAGGCTAATAAATAAAATATTTTTAAACAAACATTACAAAATGGCCAACATTCTTCTGAATAAGAATAAACCTACCAATGACAAAATTTTATAACATAACTTATCTAAATCAATTTGGCTCGAAACTTCCAGAGTTGCTCAAGAAAATTAATATTAATATATGTTTCAATGTGGGCAAATCTGCCAAGTTATTAAAGAATAATAAATATGTAGTCCCAACTACCATAGGATCTATGAACGCAGTTGTGGCTCTTGTTTAGCTAGCATATTGACATGACTTCTCGTTCTTCCCAACACGTTTCAAAGAACATTCTGCCTGTAGAAGATTAAATAGACCTGAACGTTCACACTTAGCTGAACATGATCCTCAGGCACGATCATGTTTTTTCGGTATAAGCGAATTCAAAAGACTGGATGTATGTTTAAAACAAAACATTAATAAACTCCTAGAAAAAAATTATATTCAAGAGGCTTTACTTACAGGGAAAAAATTGGTAAATAAACACTACAGCTATAGTCATCTTCATTGCACTTAAATTTCGGTACAATGTTACCTTAATCATACCTTCTTCTTAAATAAGGTGTATAATACATATATGAACAACGATCGGTATGCAACATTAAGACCACCAACTGCTACATGTAAAGCTGGATGCATTCAAAAACTAATAGTTCATAAAACGAATTTATTAGTATCAAGAGCCGGCTTGTGACTTAGCGAGCTAGTCTCGGTTTTCAAAACCGGGTACTCCTAATAAAGAGAATGCTGATTATTCCTTATAATAATGGGTTAAATGGTGCCGTACATCTTGAAGAAGTCGCTATTTAAAGATATTTGTTGTGATTATTGATATTACGTTACTATTAAAAATAATTACTTTTAAATTGGTTAAGTCCCTAATTTCTATAATTCTTAATTGTGTAGACGAGTTGCCACCCTAGCAGTTTGACTCATCCTTTGTTACATTGTTTAGGTGCATTTAATTTAAAAAGATTTCTTTAATAATAATATAGGCATGCACTCATAGGCACGCACATTCCTACAAGCGATTTTCAAATTGGCTTGTTAGCCAAGGTGGTGCACAGAGTTGTATGTTTGTTGTCATTAACGAATTCAATAATTTGATGTGAAACCAGAGGGTACTTATGAAGGCAGCTATGCCAGAAATGCGCATCAACACTTACTTTCCGTTTCTAAGTCAATTCGAAATTCTTAAACGTCAATATGTTGTTTTCGAAATTATTAACTCAGTTTATTATTAACAAATAGTTATACTTCTCCTTAAAAAGTAATACCATCTATATATTCTTAATTAAATTTTTAAATTTCTGAAATCATATATAGATACATAGGTAGGTTACTTATTCATCAAAATTACACATAAATTTCTAAAAAAATTACTTCTATATACATATGATATTATATTCCTGTAAAGCTTAAATTATTTGTTCCGCTGATTTTGCTAATACAACGTAAGTATTTAATACATTCTGTTGATTGATATAGCGTTCTATTGTTATACAACTACATATTGGCAATTTAAGAATAGATATGAAACCAGTAATTTAATTCCATATAGTTTATGTGTAGCAATTTCAACTTTACCAACAATTTTTGGACCAAAATGAAACTCACTAAATTAAGTTATAAATTGGAAATGTATTGAGTATATTGTGATTTAGCAAATAATGGGTAATAATTTTTAATAAACATACCTGAGTAAATTATTGTTATGAACTCACCTGCAATAAAACAACATAATTATTAACAAAATAATGTATTTATAAATGAAAACTAAGCTAAAAATTTAATTTACATCAATTAAACACTATATTGTTAAAAAATTAAACAGTATATGATAAAGAGAAATGGTGACAATTTTTAAAATTGTGAAATATTTCCCCATATCTACTCCCGCTCCTGTTTATACCCAAGCTAAATGATTTACGACATAGGCGTGATTTAGATTGGTTACAAATCCATGGTATAATGTACGCTATATGTGATAGTGTATATGTGATAGCCTATAGTGCAAATATAGGCTAATATCTCACTATGTCTTCTGCGAATGCCTTATATCTACATTTTCCACGTATGTGGTAGCTGTTAATGAAACTGAAAAAATGATTAAATTTCAAAGTTGAATGAAGACATGCCCATCCAACGCTTTTCCATTTACTTTGACGTCAGCAAATTTTTAACAATAAAACCGTTCGAAAGAAAGTTCTTTAGCTACATTTTATTTAATATTTACTACTTTATTGGAACTAGAGAAATAGGATTAATACATATTATGAATAATATGTATATCTGAATATTTAAATGGATTACACCAAAGGAAAATTATTTTATTTCACGGATGTTAGCAGAAATACTGTCAATAATGATTGGAAAGTACTTATAATTTTACATTTTCCCAACGTTAGAAACAAGTTTTTAACTAATGAAATATAATATAAGATGAGAGATTGTATTAAGATGGAGTGGATGGAAGACGACAGGGTTATAGGAAATAATTGGAGAAGATGTTTTGGGCAGGATGGGGGAGGTTTGAGTATAATTAAAAAAGTGGTGGATATGCTTAATAATATGAAGGATGTGAATTGCTGGAACATGGATTGCTGGAATTTGGGAATGGTGATAAAGGTAAAATAGTAAGATGTATAGTCTTGTTTTGGAGGAGGAAATTGAAGGGACGAGAAGGAGTAACAGGTAGAGAAGGTTGAGAGGGGTGATGTCTGTTAAGTGTGGTTGAAGAGAATGAGAGGTGGCAAAAATGGGCAATGACATGTAAGAGGCAATTGTAAGGGGGAATGTGTAGCGGGGAAAGGAATAATGAAGGGAGGTATTGGAGAGAATATGCGAAGATGTATCGCAAAGTCTCTTTGGTCGACTGTGGGAGGAAAGATAAGACACGGTCTTACCTTCCCCCAAGATAAGTGTGGATTTTTATTTTTATGATCGCGAAAGGGGAAAAGTAAATGTTATTTTGAACTTTTTTTTATTATTTTTGTTATTCTGCATTGGATTTAATTATTTTGATACTATTTACCTTTAATTGTTTATGTATGGATTATGTCAATAAAGGTTGTTTATTATTATTATTATTATATTATAAGATAGGCTTTCATTCATATTCTATGAGAAAAATAACCGATTTGCATTTTCTTTTATATAAATCCTTTAATATAATCATGTTTCCTCGAAAATTTTTTATTTTGCGATTGCCTGCATTAAAGAAATATGACAGATGAATGATTACACACACCATATAATAATTATTATTGTTATTATTATTATAGCTTGTTTTTGGTGTTAGAACATTTTAAACGTCAACACAAGAAAAGTTATTAATTAGTAATTATGTGCTGAACAGATGTGGGAAGCCTATTTGCTTTAATTGAATAGCGATACGACATCTCCCAAATCTGTAGCCGCTTGTAGATAATGAAAATTGATTGATAATAAAACTTTTAAAACCAAATGAATAAATTAATTACAAAGAAAAATGAATTAGCTTATTGAAATTATTTCAGTACGTAAAACGATCCTAATTTGCTAAAGTGTTTCACTAAATTTAATATATGAAAACATGTGAGCGAGACAAGTTTATCCAGGTCGTGGAGAAGATAGTTGTGACGAAGTGAAATGGTACACAATACATTTTTTATGACTTATTTCCCTAAACAAGTGTATCGGCACTATCGTCCGTGATTGTTAAATTTTAAATATTGTCATATATAGTGAGTTTTAACAAAACTTGAATAGAAGTAAATTTTATTTATACATTTAAGTTGGCAAATCACATATTATTTATGTTGTTAAATTATGTTCTTATTTTGATGTATTCATTAAAATATATATTGAGGAGCAAAGCTAAGGACAACTAACTATAAGTAATAAATCAAATTATAATTGAATACAAGAAAATATATGGATGAAAAAAGTTAAGATGTCAAGAGCGAAATGAGAATGTTACCTGAACTTAGTTTTAGAAACAAAAAATATGCTGTAAATGCATGAATTATATGACAAAATATGGAGAAATAAGATGGGGTATATGTCATTAATTTCATACATCATTTGTGTTTTTCAGACTTGATAGCTTTTACACTTTACGCTTGTGACTTGATGGTTTTTACAGATAATCTATTAGTCTGAGACTTTTTGAAACTTCTGGCGCTTAAATTAATAGCAGCATTTGAATTTAATTAAATTTAATTAATATATAAAATAATAATAAGATATAACGTTGACCAGTTAAAATTAATTAAAGTTACTTACAACAATTTAATTTTTAATTTAGATCTTTCGACCAGCTCGTGCATTATTTTACTATAGCTGCAGAACAGTAACAAGCATGACTTGTTTTCCCCAGGTTGGAACGTCTAGACTCGAATTCTAAGCATATTATTACGTTTTTTCAAATGTAGTAACGGTTTTTTCAATATTATTTAGTAAAAAATATGATTGCATCTAAATTATATTGCTAACCTGAGTGCTAACCTGAGTGCATCTAAATTATATTGAATTCAACCCTTTATCTTTTAGTTACGTGACATATCTCCCCTTAGGAACAAAATGACGCCCCAACTATTTTTATGTCAGTGATAAACATATGTAAGATCTTTTTGCTCCGGAAGTTAAACAATAAAAACAATTCATCTGAAATACGAAAATGTTTTGTAACGTGCCTTTGTCACTAAATGGTGTCCCTACTCGGGCGCCAAAATGTAAGGTACCAGTCTCTGCTTTGTGATGCAAAAATCGGAACTTATACGCGCACGCTGCTAATGTGGAGCTTTAGCAATAAATACATCATAAAGGACAGATAAACGACCTTCGGAAATCGTCCTCGGGCGCAAAGTCAGTTAAACGTGAACCTCACATTCGAACAGATTTGTTGTTGTTGTTCTTATAGTCTTAAGTCGCTTACTGAGGGCTAGGGTAAACTCAGTTGGTAACAGAACAACAGGTGATTCCGGTGAATTATAGGTTGCGGGTACCTATAATTGAACTTAATGCTAATGATTATATGTACGTATCATATGTATGACGAATTAAGCAAGTTAGATGGATGCATGTATGTGGAAGTTTGATAACTTATCTGGCGCCATTCACTGTTATGCCATAATATACCATATTACTCTATCTCGCTGCTTTTGCTGCCGATGTGTTGTATTGTTACGCGTGTAAATGTCTCCAGGAAAAAGGAAATATGTGTGACGTCGTCACGTACGTTAGGGTTAATGCCGAGATTTGGATGACATAGTGTGACAAGACAGCATAATGAAATAAATAACATACGACCCGTATAACAGAGCAAAAGTTGAGCGAAGGCTCCCGTCAATAAAGAGCGAGATTTTTGGTATAATAATGTAGTTCCTGATTAGCAAACACGAAGATAAGCTATCTAGTTGCAGCACCAATCGACAGCAGTGAAGCCATGCCAGCCGAGACAATGAGATGATCGACAACCAGCGACAGTCGCCGCGATAGTAATATAGTTTGTGAGCGATTTTATAAACAATATAATGCTTGACTGACTTGCATGTATGTTTCAATAGCTTTGTTTCCTTTCTTGTCCTTTCACCTACGTATTTCCTATTCACTAGTGTGAACATTCTGTTCACGTGGTTAGTTTTAGTTGCTCATGCAGCAGTAACACATACGTTCACGGGGTATTATTACAAGTGACAGCGTGGCCTTCTTTACTGCCTCCTAAACTAGAACATATATAATGCTAAATTGCGTTCACGGAGTTAGTGTTAAGTGCAAGAGTGACAGTACGACATGCATTAAAGATGTGTTATTGCAACTTAAAGTGAGCTCCTTACTGATCCATTCACTAGAGTCGATAACTCTAACTTGCGTTCACGGCGTTAGTTTTAGTCACTCGGCAAACATAGCACTGGCGTTCATCGGGTGTTGTAATGGCTTATAGTGATCTTCTAAGACTCCTACCTTGTCCCTTGTGAATATCGTGCGTTTATGTCCCCCCCCCCCCGCCATTCCGTTGTATTCCTGACTGTTTGTATATGCTTTCCGTATTATTATAGTTTTGTTTATATGACCACCGTGCATTTGTACTATTTCATCACACCTCTTATGTTTTGTTTATGATAGAATCGCCACTATTTATTTTGCTAACCGCCTGTTTGTTTATTATTGAGATTTAATTGTGTATATATATATATATATATTTCTTTCTCTGTTTTATCAATAGACGTATTTTGTTAAAATCATTAATGCTGTATCATTAATTAGCAATAAGTTTATTTTACCTGCCTACAAGGAAAAGAACCACTGGAATACATCGCAAGGTTCGAAGCTGCATGTGGTCTCAGTAAGCCATTGATGACCGGCCACTGAGTAAGCCACTGATGGACCAAGATCAGGTTCCAGCGTGCGGTCTCACGTTAAATTGACCTGGCACCCGAGGATTCATATTTCCGAATGTTCTTATATTCTGTAACAATTACGATATTTGTTTGCGCCATCTGTGTGAGAGCTCTCCATTAGCAGCGTCGCGAGTGGGAGTCTGTCATAGTTCATAAAATTGGGCGTGGGAATATCAAATAAACAGGACCATCTGACAAAACCCTATTCACCATATCACCACAAGTGCATCAGTGAAATACAAAATATTTAATTAATTTAAAATTTTATTAAACATTTTTGTAATAGAAGAAAATTGATTAAAAAATCAAATATTATTTAATGTAATTTAATACAAAGTTTGATAGTAATACAAACTAGGCGTGTTTAAGTCTAAATATTTCTACAGCTGTCTTAGTTTTGTATGGCCAGTGAGATAAATATTTGATACGCAAAGTATGGGTTAATTATTTAGAAAGAAGAAACGCAAATATGTAAATAACGATAACCGATTGGACAGGGATTGAAATTGAATTGCAAAATTTCATATAACATTCAGTGAATATTAAAGAAGTTTAAATATGAAAGGTATTGATGTTTTAGTGATGCCTATGGTAGAGAAAAGTTATAAACGCTGTGTTTAAAGATCTAAGTAATTACGTACGGACGATATTATAAGTACTACTGTATATCTGTAAACTTATTAATTAGAAATGCTTATTTTAGTGTTATATAGAATATATATGAGCACACCTGTTGTAATTATTAGTCAGAATCCAGAGGATGTGATTATGGGCTTGATTAGACGCAAGAATCACTAAAATCAAGTTTGGTTTCGAATATTTACCAGACTGAAACCCACAGAAACCCAAAGAACATTTAATCAAGAAGTAATCGACAACATGCGAACTCTATGACTGTCCAAGTCAGGACATTGTAGTGGAATTACGGGATTATTCCCTATTCTTGCAAAACTAGTAATTAGCATTCTATATATTCTAGTATCTTCTAATTATTATACTGATATATAATAAATATCCAAACATGCAAACTAAAGATATTTCTAGTAAACTTCGTTTGTTAAACGTACATTCAACTATGTAGTTCATTATATCTACAAAAGTGATTGCACTAGTAGAACTCAATGCTAAGTTATGGATATTCGACGAGCTGGTTTTGGGCGTTGTTTTCCGATGTGTGTTTATATGTAAATTACATTATTTTCCAGAGATTCATATTCAATAGTCATTAACGAAAAATTTAGTACTTAATGTCGAGAAACTTAATATTTAAACATGTAACATTATTGTAAATTATTTTATATTTTGAAAATAATTGTTATTTAATTCATATTCATAATATTCGTTAAAATTATTCATTTTAAATCTCTACTGATAACTTCGAATATGCACTCGGGGGAGGTACATCACATGGCGACGGTGATATACAACTAAAACAATTTAATTACGCGATTAGAATTTAGTAAAATGTAAGTTATAAATAAGGAGAAGAGGAAAGAAGAAAAAAACATTGGGCGACTTCCAGCAAAAAGGAAACAGTGATAATACAGGCGGGCAATTCCGGCAGAGTTCCAGCAACTGCATTTTCGGTTCCGGGAATTTTGGAGCAGTAGCATTTGGGATCATCTTATCCATCATTATTCGAGCAGCTGTGAGGTTCTGTCAGAAGTGATTGAACAGAATTTTCGTTGTAAAATTACGTCGTAATAAGAGCCAAGCAGAAATCAATGCGGTATAGAGAATTATAAAAATGTTGATTAAATTTCATATATGTATATATTACCTCCCATGTTCCCGTACCGTTTTTGTATACTTAATGTTCCCACATTAAATATACAAAAACACGCGCGTATTCGAATACATATTTTTATAAAAATTTCAAGAATTGTTTTTCCTTATTCCCGTGATCTGGTATTTCCGTATTCAATATATAAAACACGCGCCTATTCGAATGCAACATTGTGTCCAAGTTTCGAGAATATGTGTTTGCCTCATTTTAATTATATATTCTTCTTCAACGTTACATCTGTTACGTATCAACGTTACATCAAAACGTAACAATGTTCCATCTGGAGTAAATGTAACGTTGTTTCAAAATTGAAAGTTAATCGGTCGAATAGTTTTAGAGTTTTGCGAAAACAAACATAGGAAGTTAATTTTTGTATATTATTCTATCTAAATCCGGCCACGCTTCGCTGTGGCTTAGTCTGACATAAAATGAACATGAGTCTGATATCAAATGGCCGCCTACATGGCTAACCCTGTATATATGTTAAATTGTAATTTTTGAAAAAAATGTTCCAAATTAAATCGAAGGGCATTTATTTAGCTTATACAATAAAGTTTATTCGAATGTCCTATATTTTATCGTTCCTGAGATATTTAAAAAAGTTTATTAAACTTCTAACATGGCAACACCGCTTCCCATACAATTTGGCAAAATTTGAGCCTCCTAGTTAACTTACTACCTGCGTACGAAGAATACTTCGGAAAATTCACAGGTTATACTTCCAATTTTCGAGTGTGCTGCTATATGAATACTTCTCTGCTGAGCCTATCACAGATCGTCTAAAATCTCTACAGTCTAAATATCTGACTCGACATCACGCAGAAAATAACACAATAGCCTACCATAATATTCGTTCTGATTGGAAAGACAGTCATCACCGTAAAAACTGCCACGCAGATCACTCCAACATCCGTCAGGTCGAATTATCCAAACCATTCAGGAACCTCCTGAGGAATCTCCAAGACATCCTTCAATTAAGCCCACTGTACATAAAATGATTTCTACGCCTATATTATCTAAAAGACACAAAATATAAAACTAAAATTAAAAAAAATCGAAGAAATAAAAAGATAAAAATAAAAAGAAATAAAAAGACAAAAGACTACATGTTTTCACAATATGTTGTGAAAAATGTCCTATTACAACATTCTTATTTTCTATTTCAGGTCAACTAACACCCACTTACACTGCTAAGGAAGTAAAATTAGGTATACAAGACCACCAGCAAATCAGCTCACCCCACTCAGCCAAACTTCTTCTTCAATTGACCATGCTATGGCCAATGTTTTTGAAGGTTCTCTTGGTTGTAATGCGAATGCTAAGCGTATCTTATCTGCAAGCTATCAGCTTACCATAATTTCTAAAAACATTCCACTCATTACCCGTTCCGGGCAAAAGAGAATGATAAATCCTAAAGCCTCCTTCAAACAAACTCTTCAATCTTCCTAAACTATATACAATCCCAACAGGGAGCGGAAATTTAGTGCGGTAGAAGTCCCACACTGTTAGATGCTCGGGCAACCTTCGCCTTTTGAAGGTTTCTCCACTTCCTACGTAAAACAAAAAAAAGCCTCTTAGTTTGAAAACGAAATTTTCGAACAACAAAATGGCTGCTGTCCTCAATATTGTATTTATAAAAAAATGAAAAACACCTTGCTGTGGGCTCATAGTCTACACTTGTCTACCAAATTTCATCCAGATCGGTCCCATAGGGTAGGGGAAATTGTTGAACATATTGACGTACGCACATACATCCAAACAGCCACCGAAAAATCGAGCCTTTAGAAAAAACTGTTTATAAGAGAAATTGTTCCTTATGACCCCACCCTTTGAAATGCCTATTGAGGGATTGCAGTAGTTTCAATACAATAGATGTACTAAGATGAAATAGAAAAATTGTCAAAACATGAATATTTTTCATGTGCTTATAGTATTACATAGCTATATGGTATATGAAAGATAAAAAGCATGAACGAGATGAACTAGGTTTAGCTAAAAGTTGTGTAGTATGTATTGAATTATTACTTGCTATAAGAGAGGAATTATTGAATATAAGTAATTTTAAAGAAGAACAAATTAGCATAAAAGTGGCTGATTTTTTTATTTAAAATTAGCTGCTAGCCTTATACCAAGTATGAATGGAAGCGAAGAGAGTGTTGCTATAAACTCGTTTATCTCGGGGTTAAATAATAAAATTTTTAAATTAACTATTCGATCACCTAAGTCTCAGTCTAGTAGAGAATCGATACATACAACATTAGGCGAGAGTGAAGCGGTGAAAAATCGAGTTGTCACAGGAGAAAACTTATTTCTTTAAGAAAAATGCGAGGGGCATGTATAGTCGTTATAAAAATTTCAAACCAAATGGGCTTGTTACAAATAGAAACATTACTAGTTGGCATACCAATAAAAAGCTGAGCTGACAGGTAATCATACGGGTACTAGGAAATTGCAAGTGAATAAATATAATAAGCAATATAATAAGCAGAGTAGTAAAGCATAGCGGTTAAATAAAAATAATAATGTTGTCAGTGCCTGTGATTAAGAATACTCTATTGGCTTGCGATCACATTGTAAATATACGTAATAAAGTTCGTTTGCACTGTTTGGATGGAAATGTTGATAGTAAAGGAATAGTAGATATTTCTTTTGGAATTCAAGATACAGCATTATCTCAAAATTTTCATGTCATCGACAATTTGTCGTATGATGTAGATTGTTTGCTAGAGGTAAATTTTTTGGAGAAATATGGTGTTCAGTTATATTTCGAGAATTTTAGAGTCACGTTTAATTGGAATGGGTTAGGTTTGTTACACATTTATATTCTCCACAGGAGAACTATGTATGCATTCTTGCTCGTCCAGAAAAGGTTTTCATGAGTTCTTTTGATCAACGATCAAAGTCCGAAATAGTAGTGTTACCAGCATAAATTCCAGAAAGAGTTTTTGTTGCGGGATGTTTAGTAAAACTAGTAAAATGGAAGACTCCTGTTAGAATTTTGAATGTAAATGGGACAGAAGAGTGTATTGAAGAGACAGAGGAAGTTTCATATTGAAACTAATCATAAACCGTTGATTCATCTTTTTGGAATGAGAAAATCTGTCAAGTTGTTTGACGAAATTTAGGCTAACGTTGAAAGAATTTAATTTCACAATTTCATATCTAAAAGGTGCTGAAAATGTAATAGCAGGTCTTTATCGAATTAAATTTGATAGTGATGGACTGCAAGAGTTAAACGTAAGAATTAACGTTTTAACTCTTGCAGTCGTTTTAACGTTTTAACAATTTTAGTATAAACGTTCTTACGAGAGTACAATCGCGAGAGTATAATCGTAGTTCTACTATAAAGAGGGATTTAGACCGAGAATCGGTTCCTAGTATTGTTCTGGATAATTCTGAGGAGAGTTTAAATATACCAAGGGTCGTAGAGCTTTTGAAAAAGCCAAAAGGAGCGACCAGTCTAAAGATTGTGAATACAAATTTAACAAGATTGCAATAAAGGATGACGTAATTGTAAATGATCGTCTATATGAATGCGTGTTATTTGATAAAAATACAAGCGTGCTGTTCATAAAGCTTAGTGTTGAAAGACGATTATCTGACTTCGCGTGATATCGTAAACATGTTCTGATATTATGTAAACAGCTGGCATCATCACAAGTTGTTGTATGCAAAAATCAAAGGGGGAAATACATTGATTAAATATTTAGTTCATTTAACTAAGAATAATAATAGAAGAATGAAAGTTTGTAATAATGAGATTCAAATAAAATACCTGATAAAGAAATTATTTTGGATCCCGCTACAAAAAAAACTTATACTACATTATTGTCATGTTACCAACGGGTCCCGTACAGAGTGACTTTGAGGGTCACGTTAACTATTCAATGAGAATTAAAAAAGTATGTAGTAATAACGCCTATTGTAAGTAAGCAGGCTCTTACAGTTGCAGGGTTATTTGTAAAAGAGTTTATTTTACGTTAATGGATTCCATCTCAAGTAGGAACAGATTTAGTATGTGAAAACATGGCACTAAGTTTTGTTCAAGTTGAAGATTTGATAAGTACGGCATACCACTATCCGAGTTTGGGAGCGGTGGAAAACTCATATAAAAATTAAAGACAATATATAAGGATTCAGGCAAAGGCTAACCCTGATGCTTGGTCTAGTTGGTCAAGCTTTTGGGTATTTGCGTGATATAACACAATCCATACGGCTACTCTGTATGAGTTGGTGTTTGGCAAACTTGGAAGATTACCGAGTTCACTTCAAGAAGAAATAAAATCACTATTTAGTTTTGAACACTACCTATCTGAGTTACGTTCTAGATTACAGAAACTATCAGAAAGATTTATTACGAAAGGATGTGGGGTCAAACTATGCTGAGTTATTTAAAGCTCAGTGTATAGTCAGAGAAGTCAACATACCAAATTTAGTGTTAGATATAAATACTAAGTTTGTTGAGGTACATAAGAATCGTACGAAAATGTATGTATAATTTTCGAGGGATTTCTTTGGAGAGAATAGGAATATTTGTGATCTAGATTTAAAAAATGTTAATTCTAAAGCAGAATTTTTTTATTCTCTTTTACAGGAGAATAATAACATTATCCCCGGTAGTGGAATTATGAGATTATTCCCTATTTTGTTGCAAAACTAGTAATTAAATTCAGGTATCTAGTTTTGTATAATTATAATATTGACAGCTATGTATTATTCAAATGTCTAAACCTACGTGTTTACTAGATAACAATAACATAACAATTCATTAGATTTTGAAACACAGTCAACGACACAGTTCATTATATCTACAAAAGTGACTACACTAATAGAAGTCAATGCTAAGTTATGGATATTCAACAACCAGGTTTTGACCGTTGTTACCGAGGGATATATATTTGTAAATTGTATTATTTTCGAGGGATTTATATTCAGAACTTATTAACAAAATATTTAATATTTAGTGTCAAGAAGCTTAATATTTAAACATAGACATACAAAATTATTGTAAATTATTTTATATATTAAGTCTGGCTAATTTTATTAATCTATGTGTCATATATTAAAGTTATCATATACTAATTTTAAATAAACGTATAACTAAGTGTTATTTAATTCATAATCATAATGGCTATTTAAACTATTCATTTTAAACTCCTAATGTTAACTTCGAATATTCTCCCGAACAAAGAATACCAAATTATATTAGAGGGTCCTCATGTATTATAAGGCTAATAATTTTAATTCATTTACGAATCGAATGTAATTAGTCAAATGCATTCTAATAATAAGTAATATAAATGGGCAGTGCTCAAATATGAAAATTATTTTTTACATTAGTTCACACATGTATTATATTCATACAAATGTAATTACTAAATTTATAGAAAACCAAATCTAATTTTGATTCAGCATTCTAGCATTCTAGTTACATTATCGACTTATACTCTCTTAGTTACAATGTTTTAATATAAGTATATATCTAAAATGTTGGATCATTAATAAGTTTTTCTGAGTATTTCCTGGGTGCTCCTGAGCAACTACTTTGTAACTAAAAAAATTTCAGGCTTGTGATTTTAAAGGAGACTGGTTATACAACGAAAGAAAATACATGAAACGGACCCAGCAGTTGAAAACAAACACACTAACATTTATAAATTAATATGATTAACGAATTAAAATCTCCATGGATACTTTCATTGTTGAAGTTGGTATAACTTCGGAAGGAACAAGATAATGCAATATTAGAAACCAATTATTTGATTAAAACACTAAAACTTTCTCATCAAAATCATCATTTTTCTACATTAACTACGAAAAGTCCAACAAAACAAAATCCATCAAACAATTAAATATTTGGACACAACTTGAGCAAAAAAAGTAAAAGAGTTAATCCTTTTTGGGCTCCTTTTTTTTCACTGTTCGTCATGTAAGTCAACACAGAAATATCATTTAGAAAATAGATGTATGTGGTAAGAAGT
>WYDF02289278.1:0-16412 GCA_009867245.2 Adranes taylori
GAGACGCAATTCTTTCCATGACATCAACGACTTTCGTTTGTTGTCTAATCCATTGATTTGTCATTTTGTCTCTGAGAATAATTCCCAGCATACTTCGTTCCATTGCTCTTTGTGCCACTCTCAGTTTGTTTTCGGATGCTTTAGTTAACGTTAACGTTTCTGCTCTATATGTTAGCACTGGAAGGACACATGAATCTGGAAGGACACTTTCCTATAGCCTGAAACTGGAAGGACACTTTCCGTTTCAGGCTTTTGAAAATTAGCCTGAGTTTCCCGAACGCTGCCCAGCCAAGACCATTATAATAGTCATTAAATCTCGCACTACCTTTCTTGTCTGTTAGCCTTTTGCTTTTTCTGTCATAATGATTTCTTGCTGTCCGTTCCTTTGTTTTTTTTTGCAAGATTTCGTTTATTGTTGCCAACTTTTTTCTTGTGTCATTTTTATTTTCTTCGACTTTTTTCTTAACTTTCTTCAAATCGTTTTTGATAATACTTGTTTTTCTCGCTTCTGATAAGTGATGTTACATAATTATTAATTTTTTGAAGTTTTTTTTTGATTTCTGCGTTGTTCACATTATTTTGTTTCATTTGGCTGTGTGTTTTGTCTCTCTTTTACATTGATTCTATTATTTCATCTGTTATCCAGTCATTTTTCTGTTTTATGTTTATAATATGATCTTTCCTTAATTGCTTTCTGAATGATTTGGTTAAGTATATTGAAATTTTTTACTTCAGTGCAATTTAATTTGTTTTCCACTATTTTGTTGAGCTTTTTTTATTTTCACATGGATTAATTCGTTTGCTACATTTTCCAGTTTCAATTGTACTAATATGTGATCTGTTATAGTGGTGTCTTTAATCTTAATTAAAAATTTTTGTTTTTTTATATTCGCTATCCAATGATCGCTATTCGCTATTATTGTGTGTGTTCCATAATGTTGATCTATTCTAGTTGCTTGTATAGGTGTTATCTTGTTTATTATCTTGTATCCGTAAACGTCAATTAATCGCGTATAGTTTCTTGCTACGGTGTCATCTTTCAAAATGTCTATGTTCATATCTCCCATTATTATCGTATTTTTGTATTTCATTAACTTTTCCAAGTGATTGTCAAAATCTTCTATTCTACTTGATGTTGGTCTGTATATTTCATCAAATTTGTTTAGTATGCTCCTGATATTAAGTTGTATTATTTTTATATTGTCCATGATTTGTGTTCTTTTCTGTAATTCTGTTAGTGTATATGCTGGTTTTATTAATGTTTTATTTTTAAATGTTTTAATGTTTATTTACTTATTAGCTCACTTAATTCTATTTCATTTTTTATTCTAATCATTTCTTGTTTCTCTTCTTTCCGTACATAAATTTGCCCATATTTATGTATTTAGATGTATTTCTAGTACTTTGTTTTAAGCACCAATGTTTTTTTGTGAAGTCATTGAGAGTTTAGGGTTAATTCTTCTTTGATATAGATGCGTTTGTCATTATTAAGCTCTATGCCAGTTTTTTAAGACTAATTTGTCCCTTAGATTGTTTGGTTTTAATAAATTCCATCTTCATTTTTTTATCATGGATTTTATTCTAACTATTGGTTGACTTCTTGTTTCTATTGTTTGAATTCCGTCTATGTCATCATGATTAATATTTTGTGTTACATAATTTATAAGTTTCATTACCTTCTCCTTCGCATTATCTTCCTCTTTTCTATAGATAATTCCAGATATTATTAGGTTTTTTCTAATTTTTCATAATTTATTTCTTCTTCAGCTTCAGCTTATTTGATCAATTACTTCTGTTAATTTTTTTCCTTTTCTTCTTTATATTTTTCATTTGAAGTCATGAAGTCCATTGACTCCTTTATTTCTTTTATATCATTTTTAAAATCCCATATATCATTACGTAACTCTTGAATAATTTCAATTAATTTCTTATTTTCTTCTTGTATTATTTGATTATTATTTGTCAGTTCAAATTTACCACTTCGTCTATTCGTCGCTTTTTTTTATTAATATTTGGAATTTATTTTAGCGCTAGATTTAAATTTAGTTGAATTTTGTTTTGTTTAACATTTCGCGCTCCTAATTGTGAAAATCGTAGTGTCACTGCTGTCACCGTCGCTGTCGTCTTCTTCAGTAACCTCTTTATTTTTACAATTTTCTCACCTCCAATTTTCACCTCCAACATCAAATCCATCTTCATTGTCTTTCGAATTTAAGTAAGCCTCATTGCAATAAAAATCTTCTGGGTCGTCATCATTATGTTCCTCCTCAAATTTAAAATTGCGTTGTTTTTTGGTTTGGGTTTTGTTCTGACTTCTACGCTTAGGTTCTTTTTTATGTGGTAGGTTTTCTTTCACCGCTCTCTTTCCTTCTTGGCATCTTATTCGGGATTTTTTTTTTCATTAATTAGCTCATTGATGTAAAAAGCTGATGTTATGACAGCTGCGTTACCTTTTTTCCTATTTTGCCTTCTTTGCTTTAAAAGGTTTCAAAAGTTTTGTTTGCGTAGGGAAAAATTTTCTTTTGCTTATCAAATAAAAGTCTACAGTGGGTTTAGTCAGTAATTCTTTTTTAGCCCAAGTTTATCCAGAAATTATGCAGTATTTTTTCACAATTCGTCTTCGAAAACAGTATGGTCATAGTTTTGGGGGTTTGTCATAATGTCAGACACTTCTGAAGTTACAAAATCATCATTAGAGAACCCATATGGGACAAAAGGAAAGATTCCGCACTTGCGAAACCTGTTGATGGCTGTAGTAGGAACAGCTGCATGCAAGAATGCTTCTCCAAGAAGTTTACTGATTTGATACTGTGCCTACGATTGTTCCGGAGGAACTTCTTACCGGCTTGGGTATAATAAGTCTTAAAGAGAGGCATAAAAGACACATCTAGCCGTTGCAGCTTATGGTTGCAGTGAGCTGGAAAACGTAGTACTGTTGTATGGTTTTCGTTGGCCTTTTAAATGAAAGCCATATTCTTAATATGGGTGACATGACCATCTAATATTAGCAGGACTGATGCATCTGCAGAAAGCTTGGCATATTAAAAAAATGGTCAAACCATTTTAAAAAGTATCTGTTTGCATCCATCAATGGAATTGCAGGAAAATTCAGATCTAGGGAGAGCTCCATCTGCAAGCTCTACCTTCTTTGTCTTTCTTCGGAATATAATAAATAGGGGAATAAATGAGTCTCCAACGGACATGCAGGTTATAAATATCGAAAGTAAGCCTTTTTCTGCAGAAGTTGTTGCTCCTACTTGCTTTCATCCTCTAAAAGAAAATACCTTTGAGTTGCCAGTTTGAACCGTGAGAAGACCAGTCTCATCAACGTTATATATATATCCCATGAGCAGGATAGAAGTTATTGTCTTGCACTGTTGTCAAAATGTTAAAAAAAAGTGTCAACATTTGTCTTATTAAAACTTTGTGCTGTTGCTATTGATGTAGCCTCTGGTTTTTCAGGCTTATATCAAGGCGTCTTTTTCTAAATCCAGCAGTAAGTCTTTTAGCGTAATACCATAGATTCGTTTTCCGTGACAAAAATATGCTCACGAAGTTCCATTTCCTGTTGCTCATTAAACACTCTTCTGTATTTACGTGTAAGTGTTTCATTCAATTGCATCACGATTGAACTTTAGAACTCTCCTTTTGAAGATGTTTTTTGAAACATTAAACAGTTTTGTAGAAGTAGCAAACTGCATTTTGTCTCTTTTTACAGATTCAATGCATGCATGTTGCATCGCCTCCTAATTCCACGACTGCTGTGTAGATTGTCATATATATTTGATAATACCGCGAAAAATACTATCCACACTTTGCCCGCAATAACCATTTTACCCATCCTTCCCCTATACAATATTTAAGAGATTGTACAATCTGATGAGATTAATGTTAGATATAGAGCCACCACTGCTCACCTAAAGAGCCCCATGCGGCTCGCGAGCCACGGATTTGCAGAGCCCTAGTGTAACCTAACATATTTTCTACCCATGATTATCATTCACAATAGTTCATGGCTGAAACATCAGATTTAAACATGTCTTCGGATATGAATAAACTAATCTAACCTCTACTAACCCGGAATAAACATATACTAACCTTTTTCTTTTTTGTTTTACGAGGGAGGTGGAGAATCCTGCATGAACACCACGCCGTCTACGTGGTAGTAAAGGACTCTTATACACTAAACACCTCCCCACCCCACATCTTCAGAGAATAGGTTTTCTTGGATGCTTGCATGAGCTATGGACTATCACAGTTCCAATATCATTTTACTTTAGCACATTTTACTTATTATCCCCGTTTTATCACGGTTTCAATATCGCTATCACAGTTATTTTCACAGTTTCAATATCTACATAGCTTGTTTGCCTTTAGCCCGGTGGTATCTATATTTACCTTTGATACAGCTTATCACAATCTCCCTGCTCCTTTCTTCTTAGCCTTTTTCTTCTTCATTATTTCTTTTATGTGTGCGGCCACATGGTATCAGTTCTCTTCTGATATTAGCATTATATCTACTAAGGACTCAGGATTTCCCCCCCCCCCCCCCTAGCACTATCCACAATTTTGTTCTTTCCTCTATCCAGGAACTACAGCGGAAGACACTGTGTTCCTCGTCATCGCATTCACAATGCTCGCATATGTTGGCATTTATTTTATTCATTCTTTTTAGGGATTTTGCGATGCTGCCGTGTCCGTATGGACTTGCGTTAGTTGGTAGTATTTCTCCATGGCTTCTCTTCAACCAGGAATTGATTCTCGGTATTAATCTATGTATCCACCTTCCTTTGTCTGAGCGGTCTCATTCCAGTTGCCACTCTAACAGCAGGGCTGCGGTTGCTTCTTTTGTAATTGGCCCGGTTTCTTTCTGCTCGTTTTTGCTCCAGTTTCTTTTCCGGGCTTGCATGTGAAGCGGTGACTTTCCTGCTATTACTTCGTTTGAAGAGGTTATGTATGCTACCGTGATTCCCAGGAGTCCTACTTTTTTTATCCGCTGCCATTTTGTAGCTTCCGACCAAATAGGAGCTGCGTATGATATAATGGACTCGGCCACACCGCATAGGAGTCTCCTTTTGTTGGATTATCCCCTGGTTCTATACATCAGCTGTGCTATTTGTAGGGCTTTAGTTCTTATTTTTTCTGCGCCTTGGTTGATGTGTTCGGTGAATTAGAGGCTAGTGTCCAATATTATACCTAATCATTTAATACATTTTTGTAAATTTATGAGGTATAAATAAAGGTGATTCTCTACCTTTATTTTTGGTGTCCTTATCTTTCTCCTGCCTGTTAGCAGTGTAGCTTCCGTTTTGTAGTCTCTAAGTTCAGTTTGCTTTCAGTTAGCCACTTCGATATTATTTCTGGTGCCGTATTGACTTTGCGTTCTAATGCATCAGATGTTTTTGCGGTGTCCAACACCGCTATGCCGTCTGACGCCAATAATCTCTATTCCCTGGAGGGAGGAGATTATCCACATCTCCAGTAATCCTTCGTACATAGTATTCCACATCCATGGTCCTAATACCCATCCTTGCGGTACTCCGCTTGACAGGTTCCATTGGAATTTTTTGCTCTGAATTTCGTCTCTTACTATTCTCTCTCCCCCCCCCCCCCCTCTCTCTCTCTCTGATGTAACCGGCCATGATTCTCTGAGTTGAAAGCGTTTCGTACGTCTAATGTTTCCATACACACTTGCCTAGTTTTCCATGTGCGTCTATTAGCGTGGTTTGCAATGTTTTTTACCTGTTGTATCGCGGGCTTAGTCTCTTTGCCTTTACGAAAGCCAATATGTTTTGTCGAGAGTCCAGCATATCAATGTATGCCTGGAGCTTTTTCAAGATTAACCGTTCATATAGTTTCTCTATTCGTTCAGCAAACAGATAGGTCTGTATCCACTGGGTTCATCAACAGGCTTGTTTGATTTTTTTCAAACCTTGTTTGAATCAGCTGAACTGATTCTCGGTTATAAGAATCTGTTTAGCAGATTTCCAAACTTTGGAGATTTTTCCTTCCGATAAGGCCCTGTTTAGTACTCTTAGTATAAGCCTTGGGGCATGCTTCGCCGATATTTTTTTAGCTTTATTCTAGATTCTGTCCGCCTCTGGCGCCTTCCTTTCTTTAATTTTAGAAACAGCCGTCTGTCCTCAGGTTTTCCTATTCCGTTCCTACCAGGTTTTCCATTTCTGCTTTGTCTCTTGGTTCATGTTGTTTTAGATTATAGCATCATATTTTAATTTTTTAAACACAATAACCTGGATTAATATTTAATTTTCTAGAACATAAATGCTCTTACATGAAACTCGATTTATATAATTTTTCCAATCGGGCTGACTTTAATCCGGCCCATTGTATCGTTATGCATGAATAATAATAATACATATAGGTGAATAGGATAGCAATACTACGACAACTAATTTTTGTAGAAGGCGAGCTTTAATTTTTTTTGTATATGAGCTTGCTTAACCTGAATTTTATTATTTATAATTTTTATAATACGTAATTGATTCTAATTGCGTTTATCAAGTCTTCTTAAAAGTTAAAACCGTCATAAACGTAAAAATTGGCGAGCTAATAGTATGCAAAAATTTCATATATTTTCTTCAGATTAATCGGCGATGAGATAAGGGTTTGGTCCGTGTGTGAATTTGGTGCTGGCGATGTTCGGACGCCTGAGTACGTTGACGAGCGAAGTGATGCGAATGGAGACGGTCTACGGATGCTGGCTACGGAAGGCAGATTTCCTGCTTGGCAGTGTCCACTTGTTGGTCAGATTGATTCATTGGCGAGTTGTATTTGTTGGCGGTTGGTTTGGCGGTGAGGTAGACTCGTCGGTGAATTGGACTCGTTGGGATGTGGCTGGCTCGTAGAAGCCGTTGGCACGTCGATGGGGTTGGCTTATTGGCGATGTCGACAAATGGCGAGTCGGTTGGCCGTGACTTCTCCATTGGTTTCTTCGACGTTGTTCTTTTTTCGGTTTTGTCGAAGACACAGTTAACGGGTGTGGACGGAAATTAAATAATATGTCAATACGAGAATAGACTTGAATGAAAATAAATATTAAGAGGGTTGAAAGGTTCAGCTGAAAATAGCTAGTGGAATTTAGCTATATACCTGTTTGTTGGGTATGGAGAATATTTGTTTTACAATGTACTAACTTGGTAGAATTTAATTTAAAAGTGGTTTAATGATTCGTTGTGGCGCTTGTGAGAATAAACCATTCCTTACATTGCGACTATGCTCGCCGTCAAAAGTCAGGTTTGAACATCAACAGAGAATACTGACTGAAACGTGCGAAAATGCTCACTCGAAGACAACCAGACGAATCTCTAAATGCTTCTGTCTGAAACTGGCCTACGTGTGGCTTTTTATATGAAATTACAGGTTTTTAACGTTCGGCTGTGATGGCGGCAGTTTTGTATGTTTCCGGTGGTAACTAGGCTGGCTTTACTCGAAATTTCTGCTAAAATCGTGAAAAAGGCAGAATTTTTCTCGAATGAGAAGTATTCTTTGAAACGTTACAAAATTTAAGAAACAGTTTCGCGTATCCATGTCAAGATTTTAAGCTCTATGACAAGGAGCTCTCCAATCAGATTTAACGTGCCAAATCGCAACGAGCCGCATTGTCCTTTATCCTACGGATGATATCCAATCAATAGACCGACGGCGGAAACTTTTGCGTGAAAAGCGTTCAAAACGGCGTTTTCTTCTTGCGAACAGTAGAAAAATCTGTTTAGCCTAAGGTAACGCCCACAAAATTCATTAAACTCATTAATAGTTGTTTGTCGAAAATACTATGTCTGAACTCCCAGCCAGACAAGGCTATGCGAAGTTCAATAAATCCATTAAGAGTTGTTTGTTCCAAAATTGCAGATCGTAAGAATCTCTTTCTGGACGGGAAAATGAACGCAAGTTCAACAACCTTACTGTTTATTCGAAAACTAACATTTTCAAAAGCAAAACTATAATAAAAAAATGGGCACGAAGGAGACTCCATAAAAGAGAACAAACATATCACTCTCTCTTGATATGTACAATTTTTTGCTCTTATTCTGCACTCGATGCTCACAAAAAATGCGAAAAACATCTTAAAACGAGAGGCTATAAATCACCTTAATTCGTTCTGACGCGTGTTTTCATTCCACTTGAACAAAACATCAAAAAGGTAGGTCATCCAAACGCGCGCGATATTTATTCTCCATACGTTTCTCTGCTGACTCTCTCTCTCTCTCTTACACACGTGAATGCGCAACGTTGTTGGTAGCCTCCGGCAATCGACTCCAACTCCTCCCTTAAGCTGGAATGCATTGCGACGCTGTATACCTTTTGCGAGCGGCTCTGACTCCTATGTTCACATAGAAAACGCATGTTGCTTGGTTGGTGGCCTTGGTCGGCAATTCTAAATGCAGAGTTCGCTGAGTACATGTATAAAAAACTTGTGACCATACATAGTACATTTTTCCGTCGTTTGATTTATTTTTAAATAAATTAATGCTTGATTTATTTGTTCAATGATTTTTCTGATTTGTTAAATTAATTTGTGATGTTAATTTGTAATTTTGTAATTTGTAATTTGTGTGTGTTATTGGTGTTTTTATTCATTTATCGTTTTTTTTTTTGTAGAGGCTAGTCGATAACAATGTTTCGGGAACAGCTCTTTCCCCACTTCTTCTAGTTTTCAAGTATCTTTAACGCTGGATTTACGCACAATTTAGTTTACTATTCGCGATTTTATATGGTAATCCCTACGGGTCGTTTCCACTTGGTCTATCAGCTTGTCTATCTATGAATTCGTCTATCTAGGAATTCATCTACCCATGAATTATTAAGAAAAAAAGAATATATTAATCTAAATGGAACAATTTGAGGATAAAAATTAGAAAATCCATTTGATAAGGCAGTGCTGGATTGTTGTTACGGCTATAATATATACACAATTATTATTTATATATTTTATATAAAATTATATTAAAACTGTGGATGGAAATATGCCATCTCTCAACTTATTTAGATATTAATGCAGATTGTTTTGGTATATTGGCTTTTAATAGAAAAAATGAACTTTCTATCTAAAGTGCACCATGGCCTAGATATGAATAACATGATCTTCAAAATATAGAAGAGGGATCATCGCTATGGCTGCGACATAATATAGAATAACTTTTATCATCCAAAATCACAGTTTTCCTTTCAAGTTACTTACTAGTTTTCTAGTATTTATATATTAAGATATACTATTGAGACCAATTGAATGATCTAGTAACTTGATTTTGCCTTTACTGCAGATTGTTATTAAATTTTAATTAAAGTTTTTTTTATTCTTTTCCGATGTAATTTTCACTTTTTTAGCCCCAGCTGGCTGTTTGAGCATCTCACGCTTCAACATACCATGTATTTGTATTTTAAAATATCGTACCTGCTTCTGGGAATTCCTTTTTAGTAAAATGTTCCACAAAAATTTTTTTTTCTTCAAATTTACTAATTGTAAAACTTTACAATACTCTGTTGTACACTTCCTTCTTTGCTTGTCGTTATTAGAGCTGAGCTATTTGCCCGTCTAATGTAATGAAAGTAATATTCACTAAAGTATGAAATGAAAGTAATATTTAGACCACTAAACTAGCGAGGCATGGATTTTCAAAAACAAACGATTTTTATGTGTTAAAACAAACGTATGAGTAATCTTTGATATGAAACTTTATAAACAAGTATCGTGGTGGATACCAATATTACCGTCAACATTTAGTTTTTGCGTTTTTCGACAGGTGTCACCATTAGTCTCGTTTTGCCATTGAACTATATACTACGTACCTGGAATGGCGACAATATGTAGTTCGCCTCTTAAATTTAAGGCAGAGCGAGAGGGATATATTTTGCTATTTCTCTCTTCACTGCACTCATTTATGTAAGACTGTTAACGATATTCAGCTTTGCGTATTTAGATTATTTAAATATTTTACCTTACATGTTGATTAGTTCATTTCATATATTTATAGCTCTAATCATAGTATATTGCTATGCCTTTGATTGTAAAAATTTGCAGTAAGCAGAAAAATATACTTTTTCATAGGTATGTTACATTAAAGGCGTTAAACTAAGGTTAATATACATGCTTTATCCATAATTTTTACATGTGTTTATTTTTTAATGTTTCCTTTTTTTAAATTATACTAAATATATGTCCGGAGTTATTAAAACAATTACAGCCATTAGAAGAGGAAAGTTGTATCCTTCTAAAAGTACTAGAATTTGCAGTGATTATTTATTATTAGTAGATTATATGGAAGGTACAACTGTACGGTTAAAGCTATCAGCTGTACCCAATGTCTTTAACTTTCCCTTGCATTTACAAAAGCAATGCACAAATCTAAAGACAAGAACTAGTCGAAGAACAGACGAAGAACAAACTAACCAAAGAAGTAATAAACAAAATTATTTTACTTAAGTAACTTATAAATAAATATATAAAAGTAAATCTTCTGATAAATAAATTTAATTTACTAATATCAAGCAATAAGGTGATTAACTGAGCCCTTAATTTGCAAACTTTATATACGAATATCATAGTCAATTAAGTGCTTTTTAACCTTTTTTTATGTACGTATGCCAGGCAGGGATTAACCTTATATGTAGAAAGAAGATAATTGATCCTAGTTTTGTATATTCTTTGGTACATATATTTTTTTTAAATTAAGTCACTGTGGTCCAATTACCCCGATATTTGGGACAACAGCGTGAGTGCTATCTACTTTTGCACACAACTTTATAAATTTTGTATCCAAATTTTGTAGAAATCAGATCATTACTTTTGGAGTTATGGCTATTGCAAGAAAAAAAAAACGACAAACTGTTTAAAATATGTACTTCATAAGAAAATTTATCAACGGGTTACAGTTCAAAAGCCTATTCTATAAGAAACATGGGTTTATGGGTTGCATATCTCTTCATTTCAGGAATAAGGTAAGCTCCTCTTTTATTTTGTTGCTGTGGCTTATGAATAATTTGTACTATTTCCGATTCATCATAAGTAAGTTTATCTGGTTTGCTTCGCCAAAGCCATGAAAACATACCACTTTTTTCCATGTGAAGAATTTCTACTTTGTTTTTTTTTCACCGCGAGTACTTTTCCTGGATACGGTTCTGAGTTGTACATTACTAAAACTCTTTCGACAACAGCAATAGAGTTTTCCGCGTCTTCTTCTGAAGATAACACCGGATCATTTTCGGAAGAATCAAGCTCTGACTGTAAGAGTCAGAGCTTGGCGGATCTGTCATCTTTTTTTTCTTAGATACTTGTGTTTTGGATTTACCTTTCAACATAGGATCTTCCAGTTTGTTTTCAAATTCTGATTCGAGTAAACTATCGTTCTCCAAATCAGGACTGGATTTATTCTTTATATTTTTTGTTCTTGCCTACTTCCTTTGACTTTTAATGTTCTATTTTTCTACTTGCAATTTTTCTTCTTCCTTTTTTTTTGGATTAGATATTCGGGTGTTGTAATAAGCTTTGCACCAGAACAGATTCTGTTTCTTTTTTGTTTGTACTTCTCCAGATTCTGCTACAATATTTCTTTTAAGATTCTGCTACAATATTTGACAGCAATGTCTCAAATGAAACGTGAGGTACGTTTGTTGTTGAGGAGCTACTGTCTAGCTCTAGTTCTCCTTGAGTCGATGTGTCGTTTACATCAGCTGACGATATACTAGACTGAGGCTGATTCTGATTAGGCAGTAGCAGTACTTCAGCTTTTTTATTTCTATTGACCTCTTGGTCTGAAGAGGGCTCAAACGTAACAGCTTCAACTTCGATATTCAACACACTGACATTTCTGGGAACATTAGCTTTTTGTGCATCATATTTTGCCAAATCGGACTTGGATAATATGTTTCTTGAGATTTCCGTTGTTCGGTCAGATCCATTGCTTTCAATAATTTAAATACCAGTATCTTTAAACGCATGAATAATATTAATATTTGGCATAGCATTATATTCCTTATTAAGGAGTTGAACAAACAAACTTTTTGCAAACTCGCAGGATATGTGTGTAGCGTGGCCATCAAGTATTAACAACATAGGGCGCTCCTTTGGTGCATTTGATACGGAACATTTCTTAAACCACCTCACAAAAATTTATGACACCATCCATTCTTTTCTGGAAGTTTCATATGCCGTTTTATCAGTGGCTTCCAGATTATTTGGCATCCATGATTCCATAATATTTTTGCCTTTAAAAATTGTTAATAATGGTAGTTTATTACCCGAAGCTGAACAGCATACCCAACGAGACCCACAATTTTAGTGTTCGATGGATCTGAAGAGAACGACGTTTCGTCACAGTTAAAGATTTGATCAGCCTTGCCTTCTAAATATAAGTCGGCTATATATAGTCTTTTCCAGCAGATCAAAAAATCCATATATTGCCCACGGATTTTCTTGTTTCTTTCTAGAAACTTCGACACCTTGTGGTTTTTTAATGGAAAGGTGGTTTCTCGCCCAAACATTTATAAACCACTCGTCGCCAGGTTGATCATCTTTGATCCTTGTTTTGATTTTATTAGTCTTTACATAAATCTGTACCAAATCAAGAACTTCCACCTTAACAGACCATAGCCCCATTTTTGCATAGTACCAAGAATTGAAACCAGTTTTTGTTCCGTCTCCACCCCCAAATCGTAACGTCCCCACCCCCCGTTCCTGCAGTAGGGACAATTCCCCTTCCTCGTGATCCGTCAATGTAGTGTCTAAGCGCTGTTCTTGGAATATTGTAAAACTCTGCAACACCGTAAACGGCTTTGTTTCGATTTGTCACATCTAAAGCAACCTGCAACTGTACTTTTGTATAGCGATTGCCGCAGAGCCTTTAGTAGTTTTCCTTTTATAATTTCTAACTCCTAGTTATCTGAAAAAAAAACATGAATTGAAAATTGAACTAGGGTAATGGGCACTATGGCCCACTTTCCCAGAAAAAAGCTTGTTAGTTTCCAAACACTAAAAGTGACTGGGACAACTGGAGACCACTGGTTCTTTACCAGCCTGCAAAAAACTAACCTCAAACTTGCATGTAATAATCATTATTTACATGCAACACTGCATGTAATAATGTTTTCTTACCTACATCTACATATTTGGTAAAAATAATTACAAAAATGTACTTACTGTGGACTTAACAATGGCCTCCTGCTGCTTCATGCTAAGGTAACATTTAAGCACCATGGAAAAATATCACATGTTATGTGCGAATGATTTGAAGGCCAACTAAATTAAAAGATGAAACCAACTGGTTATCGCTTTCCTCCCGAGGATTTAAATGGATGCCCATTACCTCGCAGTATGAGTTAACCAAGTTGGCCTTAATTATCATTTTTTATTTGGATTGGTGTGTTGGGAAGATAATTTTTCCTATCTTTAGTATGAGTTAAACAAAGTTAGGAATACCAAAGTATTTCGGATTGCAAAAAAATTCTTGGCATCAAGACTATGCTGCCCTGAGCATCCATTCCAGTTACGTAGTATATATAGTTCAATGCGTTTTGCTTTTCCATATTGGTATCCACTACAATACTTGTTTATAAAGTTACATATTGTATATTACTCATATGTATGTTTAACATATATATAAAAATCGTTTGTACCTTAAAATCCATGCCCCGCTAGTTTACTGGCCTGAATACCTGACCGGCACTCCGGAGGATCGGGTTTGATTCTCGAGTGGGGTAAATTTTTCAAAGATACAAATTATTATATTAATTTCGTTAGTGAATTATTATTATAGTGAATTATCTCATTATAATATTTAAATTCGTGACATGACATGTTTCAATTTTTGCTTTTTCTGTGCTGATTTTAAGGTTGTAACCCGTTATTGACACATATGATTGGATCATGTATTGTTAAACTAACTCCTTATGAGTCGTTATTCGTAACAAATACGGGTAACCCGTTTCGAATACGGGTAATCCGTTTATCGTAACCCGTTGTTGGATCGTTTATCTGTGAGCAAAAATAAAAATGTTTAATAGTTATAATATAATCAGCAAGTTCAATTTTGAAATATTGTAGTTCATTTTCGCTTTGATGCAATGTTTCGAATATATAACTGAATGCAATGAGTAAATAAGTGAATATACTGATAATATTAATATTGTTTTGCTTTATCTTGCACATATATTATAAATATAATTATAAATCTTATGTTTATATTTACTTTAATTATCTTACTGTAATTAATTAATATTATGTTGTAAGACGTCATCCTGACATTAAATTAAACCATAAAAATAACATTTATTTTATATCAACGCTTTGACTTTAAATAAGAATATATATATGATTTTCGACCTTAGTATTTGCGCTTGATAGTATATTAATCACAATTTGGAAATAGTATTCCTTAGCACAATGTATAGCTACAACGATCGCAGTCTGTGATTTTAGGTTGTTCGCATAAGATAAACAATTAATCTTTTTTTTGTGAGTTTATAATAGTAAGATGCAAAATTAAAAGAGAAAAATTCTACTAATACATGACAAATTGTTTTAGAATAGTACTATTTTGCCTTCCAGTAATTACAGAATTTTCTTATTGAAGCAATAATTATGTTACTAACCACTATACTACTTTTCTTATTTTATTCTGTTTGTAACATAAAAATGCTCATACATGAGCTCTCAGGGTTGGCTAAGAAAGTCGCTAACTTCTATTATTATTAGTACACGAATATATCTAGATAGATAAACACATATGCATATACGCAATAACGGAGTAATAAAATAAGGTTTATTGTTCTAGTATTTATAACCTCATATATGACTCGATTCGCTATTTTTAATGGACTGACAATGTGTCTGCATTATTTATAATTCAAAATTTGTTTGGATGATTCCTTTAAAATATTCCATGAGCAAAAATAACAAGTAAAAATTCGACAGAATTAAATGCTTGAATTGTGTGGATGGTTAGCGAAAATAGGGTAATTGGTTTCTTCCACCACGTAGTTCACTTGTGATGGATTTTTGATGACATGAGGTATGTTGTACGATCTATAGCAGGGGTCGGCAACCTGCGGCCCTTTGAAACTTTTTGCTCGGCCCGCCAAAGCACTAATATTTATACTCGTATATGATATAAAAGCACTATTTAAGTTACATTTGAATGTGTGGCCCGCATAAAAATTTTTATTTTGAAAATTTTTATTATTGCCGACTCTCGATCTATAGCATGAGTTGTTGAAGATATGACGTGATTTTTGACGCAAATGGAAGTGCTGTGGGTACACAGTTTTTATTCGCTGCCGCCGAAGTAGTAACGGAATAGTCGTCGGTGGTGCTCTTCACGTGTTACATGGTACAACCATCCCTTGTCTGGAGTGGGAGGTAGTAGCACATCGCCTGGAACTGTGGGTGTAATTGATGATCTTGGAAGTGATGTTGGTTCTTTCTGTTGCTTCCGCTTTCTGTTGCATCCTCGTTGGTTTGACGTGCTTGGCGGTTGGCCTCTCTCTTCTTCTGACGTTGACCCCCTCGTTTTTTTTATTGACGAAGTGCATGAGATGGAAGGGTTTATGAAATATTTATATCAGTGAATGAAATGAGTAAGCTGATGATGACACGAGAACGAAATATTCATTAGAAAATATAGTGTAATAATATGGTGTGATGAAAAGCTATTTAATAAACAGTAAAAATATAATATAATGTAAGCAGGAACAAAATATATAGAAAGATAAACTTGATAATATAAACGACAACGCCCTCGTTAATTGACGCGAAGTGAATGATATGAATGACAAATCAACTGACTGACGCATATGCCAGTAGTATCAACTTGTATATGTGTGCATAATTAAAAACTGTTAATGCGATTTAGAATACATTTCAACGATTTGTAGAATTATTATTGGTTTGGTTTATTTTAATTTAGATTTAATAAAGTAAAATAAGCGAAAGACTACTGGATCAGATTCAAGACCGCGACTTTGCTCACGGTTCAAGAAAATAAGTTTGATCGCTCAAAGAGAATTATGTTAGCCAAATTGCTCACTCGAAAGTGACTACGACAAAACCCAAATGCGTCTGGTGAATGCTGGATTGAGTGGATCCCTTTTACGCAATTTTGTTACAAGAAGACTTCTGACGTGTCACAGATGGACAGCGACACTTTGCATAGCCGACAGCAACATGGACGTGGCTTGAAGGTGGCTTGAAGCTAGAAAATTTTAGGAAGTTTAAAACTCTGACAACAGAAAATTTCTTTGGTCCGTTGAGATGTTTATAGATAAATATTGCAGTATTTTATTGACGCAATTCTATGTGTATGTATAGAGTAGCGATCGGAGAGGGGTGGACTGTAAACACCCGATGTAGTTTATTCTTTTGGCTGGTTAAAAATCGGTTGATATTTCGCTTAGCGATTTGA
>WYDF02289289.1:0-16408 GCA_009867245.2 Adranes taylori
AGCCGTACAGGAGGATGGGGAATACGTAGCAGCGTATCATTCGGATTCTAAGACTTAGGTCTAGGTCACGCCTGATATAGAAGTTCCTCAATATGAAATAAATCAGCCAACCATAATTATCCATACAAATAATAGTGTGACGAAATTTAAAGTCAATAAGAAAAAATGATTTTAAAGTATAATAATTATAATTAGAAGCATTTCTCGTAGAGATCAGTAAAATGTGATGGGTCATGCATACCTAAGCATTGGTTAAACCAAGTAAAATTTAAATCATCCGAAGGTCCAGAAGTAAGACATTAGCTAAGATTTTGTTCCAACAAAATCTAATCATAGGAGGCGTTCAAAGTCTGCTCTAAGCTGTGGGAATGCGCGGAAATGTCTGACAAATTGTTACTGATACTTTTGTCTTACACATGAGATAAAATCACCTTGGACCTGACCAATCCATATCGCCTGGCGGTAATTAATTTATTTGTAGTAAATAAAAAAACTTGATGTAAACTTTTTCAACGCTAGTGTATTTTAATTTGTATGTTGTTCAGTATCCATTACAATTATTCAATTATAGAGTGAATCCCTTATGTAGTAACATATCCCCTGTCAGCGCTAACAACTCAAATTTACTGGTAATAGATCCAATTTGTGAAATATCGACAGAGAGGCAGACAGTTAAGATTAATTTATATAAATGTACCAAATTAATGAACATCACTCAACATCGAAAACTTTTTAGATCAATTTTGTTACTAGAGCAATTATATATCACTTATTATTAGCTTCAAATGATTCACGTGGTTTTCCTACACATTTTGTAAAGTCGAATATTACAAGCGATTATAACTTTAATATACTAGGATTGTTCGGTAACTTCGTGGCCTAACAAAGAAAACGCAAGTTTTTTTTTTGACAGAAAACATTTAATTTTTCAATATAGTCTCCTACTCGCTCGACACTGTTATTCCAACGATATTCCAAATTAGCAATGCCTTCATTGTAGGTCGATGAATTCAAGTACTAGAAACAGCTATTTACAGTAGCGATGACCTCGAAAATCTCTTATCGCCGAAACATTTTTTCGGATTTGGAAAGAGATGATAATCGCTGGGAGCCAAATCTGAGGAATAGGGCGAATGAGGAATAGTTCAAATCCCAAGTCATTAATTTTGGAAATTGTAATCGCAGACTTGTGGGCAGGTGCATTATTCTGAATAGAAAGCACTTTCTTATTTGCCAAATGAGGCCGTTTCTCTTTGATTTTGTCGCGTAATTGTTTCAACAATTTGGAATAATACTCGCCATTTATTGTTTTCTAAGTAGTCCACGAAAATAACTCCATGAGAATCCCAAAACACAATTGCCAAAACCTTTCCTGCCGACAAAACTGTTTTTGCCTTCTCTAGTGGTGGAGAACCTTTGTGTGTCCATTGTTTGGACTGTTCTTTGGTTTCGGGGGCGTAATGGTGGACCCAGGTTTCTTTGAGTGTTATGGAATGGCGTAAGAGGTCGCGACAAAGACTCAAACGATTCACTTTTTGCTCCGATGTGAGCAACCGCGGTACCCAACGCGCCGAATATTTTTTCATTTCTAATTCTTCATCCCAGAAGTTACTGTGGACTTTTTCAATCATATCCGGGGCATCAGCAGTTTTTGGACGTCCACTACGGGGTTCACCATTTGTGCTCCTACGACCACGCTTAAATTCAGCAGCTCAGTTTTTAACCATTGAAAACGAAGGAGTGGATTCAAATAATGTTGAATCCGGCTCTGCTTTGATTTCGGTTGGTGTTAAGCCTTTCAAATTAAAGTACTTTATCACTGCTCTCAACTCAGTTTTTTCCATTGTTTACAAATCACACAAGACGTTCACTTTTGCGTACTGTTAAAAATAGACAAATTGACAGATCACTCTGTACTGTCATATTTAACCTACTAAAGGATGATACTACAGAATGATAAAGAAAATTCCTGCAAATTCGCGCCATTTCTCTGTTAGGCCACTTAGTTACCGAACAATCCTCGTTTCTTTGTCAGTGGAACTATATTTGGAAAATAGATTGGGCAATGTGTGAAATTATTTTGTTTTCCACATTAAATTAATATTTTTTAAAAATATTTATTTTTGTCACGTATTTCACGCATTTGTTAACTTTATCCTTGTCAGGTATCAACTCATTTTTCAGAAACCAACTCATTCAGAAGCACACAATTTTCACGTCAAAAATGTTGTTTTGTTTTGGAAAAACCACAATGAATTATCGCACTATACAATCATAATGTAATAATTACACTATAATTCTTGATTCAATTTATGTACTTTGATTTTTCCAAAATAATACATCATTTTTCATATGAAAAATGTTGTTTAGAAAGCAGATAAACACCTTTCTCGCGTAAATAATGATGTTTTGTTTTAGGAAAACCAAAATGCGTCAATTGGATCAAGAATTATAGTGTAAGAATTACACTATAGAATTATAGTGTTATAATTTTTGTCAAAGTGTATAAGCTAGAGTGTGTGCAGTGAATCCAAGGTGATTTATAGGTGTCTCTAATACTTGAATTATAGTGTAATTATTACACTATCATTTTTGATCCAATTAACGCATTTTGGTCTTCCAAACCAAAACACCATTTTTCATGTGAAAATCATGTCGGCGGGATGCACAGTTTCCTCGGTATTCTTTTGAAGGGCTAGTCCCACCGTTCACAATAAAACACTTGGTTTAATATAACTAAACACTTTTATTCAACACACGTAGCCTAGCCATTCAGTACGTACAGAAGCTCACATACAGACACATACACACATATTTACGAGCGGGTGGAATCCATCAAACGGCATGAAATCATAAGATTTGAATACAATAGTAAACATGCACCTCACCTTGAGCAATATATTTTTTTCAAAAAACTCAATAGAAATAGTAATTCAATAAGATAAAAAAATAATACAAACAAATATTACAATAAACAAATAAATAATATAATAAATGAGCTAACTACAAGTATAAAGCTAAATTATTAATCCACTTCCACAGGTAATGGACATATTCTGGTCACGCCGCGCGTCACTACGCCTTTCGAAGTTTTTATAGATACTACACGTGTTACGCGATTTTATTACACTATAATTCTTGGTCCATTTCAGTTTGATTCAGTTTGATTTTTTCAAATCAAAACATTATTGCACGTGTCAAAATGGGGCTTCAGAAACATGTAAACACCATTTTCATATGAAAAATAATATTTTCTTTTGGATAAATTATAATGCGTCAATTGGATCAAGTATTATAGTCTAAGAATTACACTATAGACTGATAGTGTAATAATTATATAATAATTTTTGTTCAAATTGTTATATTCTAGTTTTACCAAAAGGAAACTTCATAAATGTTGTCAAAAACAGATAAACACCATTTTCACAGTCACATGAACACTGATGTTTTTGTTTTAGAAAAACCAAAATGCTTTAATTGGACCAAGAATTATTGACACTATTATAATTATTACACTATTATTATATAGTGTCAATATTAAACTGTAATTCTTCTTATAATTGACGCACATCTGTTATTTAAAATACCATGTTGACATGAAAAATAATGTTTTGTTTTGGAAAACCCAAAATGCGACAGTTGGATCAAGAATTATTATGTGATAATTAAACTTTAGAACTATATTTTTTTTTGTTTTGCGTAGGAAGTGGAGAATCTTCAAAAGACAAAGGATGCCCGATGCATCCAATAGTGTGGGATTTTTACCCACTAAACTCCACTCCCTGTTGAGATATTATACTTAGGAGGTTGGTGAATTTATTGTATGAGGCTTTAGGATTTGTCATCCTCTTCAGCCTGGAGCTGGTGATGAGTTGACGAATTATAGAGTATTGGTAAGCGATTAACCTTTGTTATGATGTCTAGAATTTATAGTGTCTTTAGTGAATAGTGAATCTATAGTAAATTATACTGTCTATAATCGTTGAGTTATAATGTAATTAGTACACTATAACTCTATGCTGTAATTATTAAACTATAATTCTTAATCCAATTGACGCATTTTGGGTATTTCGAAACAAAGCATTATTTTTCAATAGCTTGTTTTCTGCTAGTTTTTGCAAACACTATTTTTACATGAAAAATAATGTTTTGTTTTGAAAACCCAAACTGCGTTAATTGGATCAAGATAGTCTCTAAGTCTAGTGTAATAATATTTATTTCGTAAATGTGTCAAACGGATCAAGAATTAAAGTGTACTTATTACATTATAAATTAATGGTGAAATAATTACACTATAATTCTTGATACAATTGACGAATGTTGGATTTTCAAAATAAAACATTATTTTCATGTGAAAATAGTATTTCAAGAATCATATAAACACCATTTTTGCTGAAATAATTACACTATAATTCTTGATACAATTGACGAATGTTGGATTTTCAAAATAAAACATTATTTTCATGTGAAAATAGTATTTCAAGAAACATATAAACACCATTTTTGCATGAAAAAGTACGCCTTGTGTTGGAAAAAGTACAATGCGTCAAGTAGTATAATTTGAGAATTACACTAAAATTATAGTGTAATAATAATAAAATTCTTGTTCCAATTCTTGCAGTTTGGTGTTTCCAAAGCAAAACATCAATTTTCATATGAAAGAAGTTTTTCAAAAAATAATTCTATAATTCAAAACTATAATTCTATAGTTTAATTATACTGTAATCCTTCTTCCAATTCGCGCACTTGGTTTAATATAACTAAACACTTTTATTCAACACACGTAGCCTAGCCATTCAGTACGTACAGAAGCTCACATACAGACACATACACACATATTTACGAGCGGGTGGAATCCATCGGGTTTTTCCAATACAATAATATTATTTAATAATTCATGTGGAAATAGTGTTAATATGTTATTTGAAAAATCATGTTACACTATCGGCTACACTATAGATAACAATTACACTACAGAATTATAGTGTAGGAATCTTTGTTATAATGTCTATAATTTATAGTGTCTTTTGTGAATAGTGAATCTATAGCAAATTAAACTGTCTATAATCTTTGAATTATAATGTAGTTATTAGTTATTATACTATAATTCTGTAGTGTAATTATTACACTATAATTCTTTGATCCAATTACGCATGTTAGTTTTTTACAAACAAAACATCATTTTTCATGTGAAAATTGTGTGTTTCAAGAAAGAGATAAACAACATTTTCACAAGAGAAATAATGTTTTGTTTCGGAAAAATCAAGATTGTTCAATGGGATCAAGAATTATAGTGTAGTTATTATACTTTGACTTTATAGTGTAAAGTTATTAAAATATATCAAAATATCAGTAGCGTAATAGTTATTAAGGTTATAGTTATGAATTATATAGTTACTACGCTCTGACTAGTGTAATTCTTATATTATAATTTTTAACCTAATTTATGTATACTGGGGTTTCCAAAACAAAACATATTTTTTTTGTGAAAATTTTTAAAACTAATTTTTTAGATGAAACTTAATGTTTTGTTTTGGAGAAACGTACGTCTGCCAATTGGATCATGAATTATATTTTAATTATGACACTATAATTTTTGATCCAATTGACGACGTTGTTGATCCATTTTACGCTCTTCCGCTTTTCATTAAACATTATTAATCATGTCCAAATGGTGTATCAGAAAACAGATAACAACATTTTCACTTGAATAATTATGTTTTGTTTTGAAAAACCGAACTGCATTAATTGGATCATCTAATAATTACATTACATAGTCTAATAATTACATTACAGAATTTTATTGTAGTAGCCTGTGTCGTAATGTCCATACTTAGTGTCTTTAATGAATAGTGAATATGTAGTAAATTATATTGTATATAATCCTTGAATTTTAATGTAATTAATAGACTATAATTCTATAGTGTAATTTATTACACTATAATTTTATAGTGTAATAAGTACACTATAATTCTTAATCCCATTGACACATTTTGGATTGTCAAAACAAACATCAACCAATTCACATTGGCTCATAAAATAGCATATTCATCATTCAACGCCATTTTCAAACATCATCCAACACCATTTCCACATGAAAAATTATGTTTTGTTTTAAAAATACCTAAATACGTCAATTAGATCACGAATTATACCCTTATAATTATATTATAGAATTATGGTGTAATAATTACTCTATAATTCTTGATCTAATTGACACATATTAGTTTTTTAAAACAAAACATCATCTCTCATGTAAAAATAGTGTTTCAAGTTATTACATTAACTAGATATCGATGGTGTTAGTTATATATAGTTATTATTTTTATAGTTATTGCACTATAATTATTGATCCAATTGATGAATTTTAGTTTATCCAAACCCAAACATCATTTCTCATGTAAAAACACCAAAATGCGTCAAATGGATCAAGGGCTATTGTTTTGGAAAAACCAAAATACGTCAAATGGATCAAGAATTGTAGTGTAATTATTACAACTACAAATATTAGGCAACAGTTATTCTTTCTTGTTCATCGTCTTTATTGATACAATAATAACAATATAAAAAATTAACCCTGTATCCAAGCCTGGAATAGGGTTATGAATATTCTTTAAATTAAGAAGTTTTTTAAATTTGATTTGTAGGATTTTTATTGATTTTTAAACAAATTCTGAGGCTGTTTCTGGAATGATAGACAAATTATATTTCTTTATTTGATCCCAAATTTAGCTAATCACGATTTAGTGCATAAGATTATACCCAAATATAAATATTTATAATAAAATTATATTATTTTTAATTAGTAGATATTGATGACTTATAATATTTAAATGGTGTACCAAAAAATTATGAGTGTTTATTTACTGCACAACAGCAATAGATGCTGACCTTGTTTACACTTAAGGAAACGTCAATATTGAGATTATATAAAAATTACAAGCACGCATCAGAAAAAGAATACATTCTATACACGCACTAAGGATAAAATAAACAATGGTCCGATTTGCTGTGATAATATTTTTAACATTTATTATATTCTGTCATGCCTGAATAAGTTATTATCACTACTAAGTTGGTCTATAAAAACATATGTCTTTCCGCTGGCGTTTTGTTTTAGATTTTAAATAATTTTTGTAATATAGTTAACAAAATATAAATATATGTACACAGTGATACAAATAAGTTATAAATACGGAGCCGAATTGTAGAGACGGCGGTATACGTAATTTTATCATAAAACACTGCTGTATTCACTAGCAATAGGAGAGGCTTAAATATGAATAGGAGACGGTTAAAACCATTGCTCATGAAGATTTGGATAAAACGTGGGGTCTACTACATTTGTTCCGTACACTTTATCCGATGAACTGAATCAATGTGGGTTAAGCTGAATGTGATCAAAGTGCAAAATGAAAAGCCAGAAGTACAACGCAAGTGAAAAAATTACAAACAACCCATAAAGTCAAAACACTGCTTATCACATTATTTGATAGAACGTGAATTGCACACAGAGAATTTGTTCCATCTTGGTGTTTTGAAGCGTTTGATGCCAAGTTCTTTCCTATTCGCCAAGTATTTTTTCTATTCGTCTCGACTGTAACAATCCAGAGAGTTGATCTTAGTTACATGCTAATATACCGAGTCATAATTCAATTATCGAATATGCATTATGGAATAGTCATAAGGTTATAGATGCCAGAGTATTGAAGCTTAGGTAATATTACAAGAATACAGACATTTCTTGTCACATAATTATTAGTTAAATGAAAGGAAATTTAGTTGTGTATTATTATTTACATATATATTCAGCCCGAAACTTGAAGTCACTAACAACCTTGAATTTTTTTTGTTTTTAAAATACCTTCAGAGATAGAAAACGTATGTAGCATTACATATGCATAGAATAAAAATGCATTATTCAAGAATTTACAAAGAATCGCATATGTAAGTAAGCGAACAAAAACACACGATGACATTGGTTTGACATAACCAAAATACACGAGCGTATGTTCTACAGTTTACAAACACATATGCATAGTCAAAGCAGAGCCGGAGAAAAGAGAGTAATCTCCTTGCAAACAAAAAGACAAAAAGCAAACATCATCGTACAACATTCCAGTTTTGGCTTTATTGAAATAAAAAGAAAAAAACTATGAAAGCTTGCATACAAACAGAGACCGATATTTATTTGTTCACGTTGTATTTTTTTTCTCTTTGGGGTAGCGAAAAGGGTTATCGTAAATAAATCAACTATTTGTTTATCAACATCAAACGTATATGTGCACTTTGTGTTTTAACAGAGTTGCCTCATACGAATAGGAAATTTGCAATAAATGATCAATTTACAATTCATTTGTAGACAATATTAAATAAAACAAATCATAAACTTCTCTAAACTGCTATAACCTATTTAGCACAACAGCATGCCAGATATACGTTTAGCAACTTGAGCATCTTGAACGAGACCCTCTGGTTCGACATATGTGTTCCGTTTTGCGCTAAACCGAGTACCTATCGCCAATAATGTATCTTGAACGAGACCCTCCCGTACGACTTGTTCCGTTATGCGCTAAGCCGAGTATCTCTCGCCAGTCATTTATTTAGACGCGAGTTATAAAGACTGAAAGATAGATGGCGCATACAAATTACATCAATAAATTTTCAAACGTGCATAAATGGCATCATAGCACATGATGCCATTTATGCTTAGCACATGATGCCACCCTCTCATTTTATCATCTATATCCTTTAGATTATAGAGCGATATCTTAGGATCAACATAAGCAATAATTAAAATAAAGTGTTTCTGAAAGTGAGTTATAAAATCTAAAAGATGCAACATACAAATTGCATCGATAAATTTTCCATAAATCATCAATAAAATCAAAAATTCTCTCATTTTATCAACCATTTCCTAGCATCAACCATTCTAGACATTTCTATCTTATCCGCCTTGTATATTCTGCCTTCCCCTTTACAAGTAACACTATCTAACGATACAAATATCGTATTCCTGACAAAATACGATTCAGATTTCTGCCATACAGATGCAATCTTATCCCCACTCCAGCCAAAACCGGTGTTACGAAGAGGAGCAAACTTCTCCAGTCCCCGCCTACGCTTCAGGGAAGAACAATTGTCCAGAATCCGCTGTTTTATCCTACTACTAGGATTCAACCTTAATTAAACAAGTACGGCCTATGAATTAATAAACACAAGTCAAATAAAACACGATTAATTTTAACAATACTCTATTAGTGACCAAATAATCTATTTTATATGCAACAAACATTGAAGATCGATGAATTTTGCCAAACAATAAAACAGGTACTGATTAAAATTTATTTGATTTAGATAAATGTTAATTAGGATACAACACAGTTTTCCTGTCAGTAGAATATAACTAAAATAACGACCAAAAAACATTTAATTATTAGTCATAATTGGAGAGTAATTAATAAATGATTTGTTAACTGACAACATAACAAAATATACTACGTTTCTTGTTTATTATATTTGCATAAACATTTATTTTATAGTAGTAGACTTTAGACTCAATAAGTAGGTAAATATAAAAACAATTACACAACAATTACATAAAAATTAATTGTTTGTTAACTTGTTATGAAATGAAAATTAGTTAAATTTAAATAAATTAGATTTACTTAGAATAAAACCAAAAATCTTTAGGTGTTTCAGTCTCTTGATCAAAATTGTAATAAAATATTTGCCTTATATCAACCATAATTTTCACAATAATGAAGAACAATAAAAGTAAAAAAAAAAATACGCGTGATTAGAAAATAAACCTAAGACTAGACTGATCAAAACCTAACAACATTCTAAATATCTTTTCTGCTGAGTTTCCGCTATTATAATATGAGGTCGACCGTGTCGCCACCTTTCGTACTAAGTTTCGACAGAAGCTTGTTCCATCTCACTTCTGCCTATTAGAAAGCCTAGAATAAAATTATTTTTTCATTGTCTCTCTAACACAAGAGACAAATCATTCATGCATTTCATGTTATTTAAGTCAACTTTTCATGTCGAATTTAGAAAAAGAAATGAAAACAATAAATCATTTGATTAGGAAAATAAAATTTTATAAAAGGTGTGTTGATGACATCCAAATTATTTTCGAAGGAAATGTGGATAATATTATTGAACCTCATAATCCTTTTAGCAATTTTGATACTAATATAAAAATTCCCTTATGAACTATCGGTACAAAAATATTAGATTGGAACGACGACAGTTTAAAATTTTCAATTTTAATATTTCTAGCAGAACAGCTTTGTTGAAAATTTAATCCCAGGTAACTCAAATGTTCCAATTTTACATAAATATGCGAGATTTAGAACCCTTATATACAGAGCCATGATCATACCTCAAAATGCAGATGACATCATTCAGGAGGTTAACAATATCAGATTACATGCCAAATCAGATGGGTTTGACGACAATATAATTTTAAAGTTAGCTTTGGAAAATTTATGAATATTTTTTTTATCTACTTTTTTTACGATTATATATTCATTAAAAAATAAATTGAAAGAAAAAGAAATATTAGAAAAAAATTTTTTACTGCGGAATATTATAAATGTCTTCTAAAGTTGCAACATAAATATTTAATAGAAAAAGAAACAAAAAATTATTTAGAAAAATAAAAATATTTTTTTATTTATTTCATTTTTTTTAACCGAAGTAAATAAAAGAAAATTTAAGCAACGTTAATTAAATTAATTTTTAAAAAATTGGTTTTTAGAAAAAAATGTTACAAAACATTTTTTTACTGCAGAATATTATAAATATCTTCTAAAGTTGCAACATAAATATTTAAAAGATAAAAAATAAACAAAAAATTATTTTAAAAAAGTAAAAATATTTTTTTTTATTTTCATTAAAACTAAAGTAAATAATTTTTTTTAACAACTATTGCATATTTATTAAATACTAGTAATAAATCGAAAGAAAAAAAATTTGAAAAAAATATTTTTAACTGCAGAATATAATTAATATCTTCGAAAGTTGCAACATAAATATTTAATAAATAAAATAAAACAAAAAATTATTAAAAAATAAAAAGATTTTTTTTCATTTATTTTTATTTTTTCTTAAACTAAAGTAGATAAAAAATTGCTAACAATTGGTACATACATATAAAAAAAAATGTTCTTAAAAAATCAATAAAAAGAAAAAATTTACTGCAGAATATAATTAATATCTTCTAAAACATAAATATTTAATAGATAACAAGAAAAAATTATTAAAAAAAATAAAAATATTTTTTCTTTATTTTCATTTTTAAAAAAAAAGTTGATATTTTTTAACAATTACATAATTAGAAAAAAATAAATAAAAAAATAAAATAAAAATAAATTACAAAAAAAATTACTGCAGAATATGAATATCTTATGAAGTAACAACATGAATATTTAATAGATAAGAAAAAATGAAAAACCCCTTGTAGAAACAAAAATATTTTTTTAATTTATTTAAATTTTTTTAGAGCATCTTTTTTTAAACTTTCATAAAATTTCATATAAATTTTGATGAATATGATTTTTTTTTCTAACAAAATTTTATACCATTCCAAAAGAAAATGCAGTAAACAAAAAACAGAGGATTAAAATAATTATAAATAAAAAACATATTTTATTTAATAGAGGTATGACTTCAAGGACCTTCCACATTTGATTAAAAAACATTTTCAATGTATCAAACAAAATAATTAATAAGTTAAATTTTGCTGAACACATTTTGATTGCAAATCATGACTTTTCAATAGAGAAAAATGCTAGTATCCTCCATATTTGCAATGAATTTAAGCTTAACATCTGGAACCAATTTATATGTATTGTAATCATAAAAAAAACAAACGCAATTAATCAAGAAACAAATATTGTACGATTTCGTCAATATTCTTAATTTGTTAAATGTCAAATAATTAAACATTTTTTCTTTGTAACTGAACAAATGAATCTTATCATTAAAAGACGGTGTTTAAAATTTTTAAATAACTAAAACTGGGAACCTTCGGTTTAAAATTGAATATATAAGTAAGTTGCCATTGTGATAATACAGGAAATTATATGTAATTAACTAGAAGTCCATTAGAGGGCAGAACTTTTAGAAATTTCTAGAACGTCATTATAATATTACGTGGCTGAAAGCTTAAGAATAAAAATCGTAGGCAAATGTTAATTCGTCCAAAAACTAACTTTAATTTAATATGCATCATCATACTTTAAAATGTAGTTTTGAAAATGAAACAATTATTGTTTTCAGCATAAAGTTAATATTTAAATATATATTGGAGGTTTAGGAATAATTTCTTTTTTTAATGAAGTTAAAATAATATAAACTATTAAAATTAATAAGAAATGGAAAATAGGGTGTCTTACCTTAATAACTTTATGAATGAATCATGTACACTGTATCAATATACACATTATGTAGTCAAAAGAATAGATAATTCAATACCTACATTATTTACATAATTGGTAAGTTAAGTATAAAATTCAATAAGAGAAATTAGTATATGTTTATTATGCAAATAAAGCACTTCAAGTTAGCAAACAATTACATAAAAAAAAACTGAACCGATAGCAGTGAAACATTGACCCCTATTTTATTCTTTTAATGTTTGCTCCTATTTTCTAAGCCAGTTGTCACCACAGAAATACGGTTTACTAAATCAACATAAACTGGTCCAAATTTTGTCATTTGAATGCGTACATGCATACATACATATGCAACTTGATCAAAAAAGATTTAATTTTAAACATGCAGAGGACTATAATACCAAATATTTTATTACAGTGCAAAGGAAAGTTTTTAAAAATATTTATTTTGAGAAATAGTTTTTTTAAATAAAAATTATTTATAAATGAAACATATATAATTCATGAAAATTTTAAAAATTCTTTTGGGAAGCAAGTCAAGAAAAGTCACGCACATCAAGTACAAACAGTGGTTTTTTTATGATTTCCCTTAAACCACCCACTAGTCCGATTAGAATAAAATGTGGAAAATGAATGTACAAAATTCTTTCGCGGTAAAGAAAAGGTTATCAATTTTTTCCATAAATTTAATAGCAAAGTTGTATAAGTATAACATTCGAGGTGTTGCGGGTGAGTGGGTACAATCTTATTTGAGCTACAGGACCGAGAATATTCCGTACAATAGAGGAGAAAATATCTTATTAAAGGATTCTAATATCTCAAGTAAAGCGTGGAGTCCCTCAAGGAAGTGTCGTGGCCCCGACGCTCTTCTTAATATTTATCAGTGACCCTGAAGCGTACCTAAAAGGATCCCTCAATAATCTAGTGCTTGTAACGTATGCTCATGATGCAAACTTTATGGTTGACGTAAAACATATAAGGAAATAGAAAATAAACTATTATTAGTATGGAATTAAATGGTTTAAAAATAAATAAGGATAAAACAACATATGTCATATTTAACACCTGTCACAAAACCTCTACAGAACAAAGTTGCTTTAATCTGGATTCAGGAATCTCACTAAACACATCATCTGAGACAAATGTCCTAGAATTAAAATTGCTTCTTTTCACTGTAGCAAAGAAATCTTGTTACTCTAAATCTTGGAATTTTTTTTCCAAAACAGAATATGGAAAACGTTTTCGGTTGGAGCATGTAATTATCTTATAATGAGAAGCTTTCGTTTGCAAAAGCGCGCAATGAGGATTATGTTTAATCTGAAATATTCGGAAAGTTCTAGGCCGATATTTGGAGATATAACTTATGTTATAACAATGTATGCTATCTACATTTCCACTGTAGTTTCTTTTGTTTTTAAAAATCAAATATTCTTCATTCAAGATGGCCTATGCACACATGAACATCTCACCCGACACAAAAACCTACTGCTATTGCCAACACATAAATTGTTAGGCTATAAACACGGCATATTTTATTTTTAAGCAAAATTTGTAAATCATTGCTGATCAAATGCTGCCCATACTCTGTACAAGAATTATACGACTTTATAGAAAATAAGCATATGTAGTGCTTTTGGTTTCTCTCTTGCAAGAAACTACACTCTGCTCCTTTAAACAGTTTTTTTATGAAATAACATGTTAAATCAGTTTTTAGGTGTTTAACGATATCATTGCTTAGTGCTTATGTAATTTGCTTAGTGCTTATTCCAATTTGCATGTCCCGGGCATTGGATCTATATTTGTAGTTTAGAATATGCCACATGTTTTCGTTAATTCTACTACTTGACTTCGCTTTGTCAAAAAAGATTTAGTTATGTCTAGTCCAAATCCAATTCCAATACGACGCTAGTTCCAAGTATAAAATATTGTGATCAATTAAGTCAGAAGCTCGAGAGTAGTCAAAAATTACTTCAAGTACGTGATTCTTTTTGTCTAATTCTTCTGCTAAAATTTTTAGACTATCGTATATAGGAGATACTGTTTCGGCATAAACAGTAGGAATAAGGACCAATTTAGGAATAATACACCTTTTTCTATGAGAACAGTGCTTGTAGCCAAATCTCATTAAATTGGCTAACGGTACAATGGGAAAAATACATCTTTTTCGAGTATAATGCTTACACAATAGGCTATTACTAATGCTTAACGGTACAATGGAAGAATTACACCATTTTCCCACTCTGTACCTCTTCTGTTTCCAATCAGCTTGAATCTGTTTAATTTAGTATATGATTAGTATTTGTAAACCCGTATGTTTTAAAGTGTGTAGTTACATAGGATGTTCTATACTATTATTAAACTGAAAAAAATATATACCTATTATATTGTAAACTAGATGATGACCCGTAGTAAAACGACTATCCATTACCAGGTCATATTTTATTTAAATGTAATTACAAAATTTGATATTTAATTTCACATATTAAATGGCAAAAGAAAAATCACAATGAACATAAATAAAAATAATAAAATCTCTTCACCATGTCGTTGTTCAGGCAAATCAGAATACTACTCCTCCTCGCAAAGCTAGACGTTTATATATAAGTATCAATAGCGTTGCAGACAGACGGACAAAGCTAGACGTTTATATATAAGTATATTGAAAATAGATAGATCTTTATTTGACTAAAATCAGTTGGTTGGTTGTTAAAATATCTGGTTTTATTTAAATATACCTACTACTAATTATGCAACTTTAGTTTTAAATCTAGTGCAAAAACAAAACAATCGCTATAAATAAGTGATAAAAAAATGTTTAATTACATTTTTATCAACACGAAGATGTATACAAATATGGCCGGCGAACGACCACGGTGGTGTTTACATTATTTATTGCTATCCGCTCAAATGACATTGACGTAGTTACACACATAGATTTGGTTATAGCTAATTACATAATATAATTGTGTAAATAGCAACACGCCGCCGAATGTGAAGCACTATATGCAATCAATTATACATAAATCGACATTAGCGACATCATAGCATTTAAAATTTCGCGTTAGTATAATAAAATAAAACTAATATTAAAAAATAATACAAAAACTTATATTAATAAATAAAAATATTAAAAATAAGAAAGAAAACAGCTACAAAATGCTGTGTACAGATATTTACAAATCGAACAGATAATAAAACAAACACCAATATTTTATTTGATTCATTCATAAAAGTATGGTAAACGCATCACTGGCATAGCATCCCCACAAATTAAAACTTGAAGAAGAAGAAGATTATAATGCATTAAGTCAACGATAGCCGGCATCATAGCGCGGTGGTTAAGATGCATGACTACGACTGCAAAGGTCCTGGGTTCGACTCCCAGTGTAGACGTATAGCGTATAGTTTGAATCTAGGCAACACAAGATACAAGGTCTGTAATTATAGGAGGAAGATAACTATAATTTATCATGCACATTTATAGGGGTAGATGTAAAACGTTGGTCCAGTGTGTGCGGGCTGCTACGCACTATAAAGATCTCTTTAAGAGTTAATCAATAAAGGTAGGTAAAGACGAAAACATCTGATACCCTACCTATTAGCGTCGATGGCAGAGGCTCGACGTTAAAACACATAGTTGGTGATAAGCCACAATAGGCAGAAATAGGCCGACTATAAACAGATAAAAAACCAACACCAATATTTTATTAGTTCAGTTACTCTATTCAAAGATAAAAACAACATATTTTAAAGGAACTTTTCTTGTAAAAAATAATACAGTATACAATTTTCACATGCTGACTATGCTACTGCATTTATTAGATCTTATAAACGCAACTGCGTTAAGCGTTCGAACAAAAAGCTACGAAAGTAAGTATACTTTTCCGTAAAACAAGAAATGGGTGATGATGTCTTAAACATGCTTCGTTAAGAGGAATGCGACCGTCTTGAACGAAAATATCGTTTTTTTGTAAATCGCGCGAAGTTCTACCGCTTTTCCT
>WYDF02289300.1:0-16407 GCA_009867245.2 Adranes taylori
TTAGTTGAGTCATTGCGACCTTTGCCAACTGAATACGCCTTCGAATCTCAGGTTCACAGCTGCCAGAGCTGTGCAGGCTGGATGGAGCCAAGGTATGTGAACTGCTCCACAACTCCTCATTTGTCAATCCTTACAGGTTGCCTCCCATTCTCACTTTCGCGATCAATTATCCACTAGACAGAAGCACTCCACTCCACTAGACAGAAGGAAATAGCAATCATCTAAAGTTTCGCAGCCGTGCCCCTTCTTCTTGGTGTCAGTTACTGCCAAATAACTCACTTTTGGTCCTGAGATCTCTTTGGCTACTTATGCTTCTTGAGGTATATTATCACCGCTAAGAACTTCAAATGCTTCTATTACATCTATTATCGGGACAAAGTCCAACGCGGATAACAATCGCATTTTCCTTCCAAATTCGAAATCAGTTTAGTACCTTCTCTAAAGACCGTCTGCCTCAATCTTTCGGAATATACACTACGAGAAATGCATTTGAACTTGGATTCTTACAAATTCTTGACGGATAGTATTGATTATGACTGGTTTAAAATCTGTTTTTGCGTAGGCATCTATTTGAAGCTGTTTTACTTGCTTCTGTCTTGGCTGATATTAAAGCATACAAAAGCGGAATTGAACTGTTTTCCTAAATACCATGGAGTGTGTAGAGTTGATAAAACAATTGAGGTACTCTTTTAAAAGCTCCGTCTTCAAACCAATGTTCTGATAAGGCCAATAACTGGAGATTTCTTGATGTAGAAAATATAACCATTCTATCCCCGGTCTGCTCTGAATCAAACAACAAGAAAGGGTTACCATCCTTGGTTATCTTGTACTCCTCGCGAAATATAATTTCTTATCGGATCATAGGCAAAGCTGACTCTGCTTGTTTCCTTATTCGGATGTTTTGTATTGTTCTTTTGACACTATTTTGGAAACTTACGGTTCCAGACTGTGGAACATTCAGAAAGATTCGGCACCGTTGCATAAAACGCGTGTGAATCAAGATTTGTTAAGAGAAAATGTTCCGCACTCAATTTTGGGCTCAACAATGGCGTCGCATTCACTTGATGGAGTTTCCGATATTTTCACAACCGGACTTTGCACTGAAAATGATCCATCACGTTCGTGTTTGATCAAATTATCAAAGCAAGAGATGGATACACCGAAATTGGAAATTAGCATATTTTTGCTTGTCCAGTAAATAAAAATATTGAAAAAATATATTCTCTGTTGTGTTTCGACTTGGGGCACTTCATATCTCCAACTATGTATATTGCGAAAACAGACCCGTTCCCAGAAATATTAGAATGGTCAATTTATAAATGATAGAAAATCCCAATACATTTTAAAAATAAATCTTGATCTATTTAATTGATATCGAAAAAAACTAAAATTCTATTTATCAGACTGTTTTCTATTTAGTCCATAAAGCCAGGAAGCAAATCAGATTTCGACGCAAACATATGAATGACTGATTTTATAGGCAGGTCTGTTGTCTATCTAAAATTTTTATTAAGATAATATTTTCTACGAGATATAACTTTCTGTTGGATTTAGAAACATTACTTCTAAATATTTAGGCGCAATGAAAATTATACGACTATTTAAAATACGGTTGATTTTATTGCGAAAGTTTGGCAACAAATATATTTAGATAAATAAATAATCAAAGCAATGTTTCGTCGTGTTTTTGTAAATTGTATATTTAAAAAATAGAGCCGGTTCTGCTTGCTAGTATTGAATTTTAGAATAATCCTTTGTAACAAATTTTATAAAATGTATTTAATACAGTTATTTATTTTGTAGTTAGAATATTATTATCCCGTTTGGGCATCATACATCATGCATTTAATTAAACTTCTAATGAAATAAATAATGTGTAGGGTAGATTCTCTCACAAAACAGAGATTTACGAATTTAATTGTAATCAATGTGTACGAGTTGAATTTAAATAGATTTATTCCCACTTGCTTTTGTAACTTTTATTATTTAGTATTAGCGGAGAGTTGACTAAATTGGACCATTGTAAACTAATAAAATACATTCACTGAGATTAAGGTTACCGATCAGTAATATCACCCCATCCTTTATTAAAGGTTCCTTTCTTTTGTATATCTTTGTATATTTATTCTATATTTTTGCAAAAATAATGCAAAAAATTGTGGACTGTAAAATTGAACAATAAATAGAGTTCATGCCTAAAGAACGTCAATAGCAAACATCAACTATAATAACAAATTTTACAGTAAATAAACTAAGACAATAAAACAACTAGAATAAAATGAATCCCAATCTCCTATAAGGAATTTCCCCTTATTTCCTTCTCCTAATTTCCTCCTCTCCTGCTTCTTTCCACAATAATTCTTTTCATTATTTCTATACCTGTTATTCCTTCTCACAAACACACATTTAAAATACCCGCCAAACACCTTTCTTCATCACTTAAATTAATTTTCCCTCTCTTAGAAGGAATAAAGACGCTTTCACTTCGTTTCCTCTTCTTAATGCCCTCCCCTCTTTTTCTCTTCTCAATAATTCTTTCCATTCCCTATATCTTTTATGCCTCCTCACATTACCCACCAAACACCTTTATTCCTCACTCCAATTCATTTCCGTACATAAATGCAACACCTAATGCTCTCACCTTTGCTCATCTCTTCTACATATCTTACATATTCTAGATAATGAATGAAAACGTGTCTGAACGTGCTTGAAGCAACACTAAGTATTGGCATCTGCCGCAAAAATCCCTGACAGTCAGATCCGTAGAAATAAAATTATGAATTAATTCAAATGAAAATTAAAATTAATTCTGTGTCTATTCTAGTAATGGGAAGATAATTAAGTATTTAGGCACGAAGCCTTACAGTATTTAGTAGTCAGTATTTTGATAATAAATTAGATAATTCTGCTAAGCATGATTTTTACAAATAAAATAGATTAAAGTTATTCGGTAAGATGTTTATTGATCGAGGTAACTAAGGTAAATCTAAATGAACTGTGCGTGCATAATTATTAGTTTGTGAGGAAACCACACCAAAAAACTAAAAGTTAATTAATAACTATTCGAGAAGTAAATTGATAATCGATATACGCCATATCATCTCAGTGTCATCCATCCAATACCAATTTCCCCTCTCCTCGCTCCCACATCTAAATCACGCAATCATTCTTTTATCCATGCTTAAACCTGCTGTCATATATTCTGGCACTCCCTCCCCATTCATTAGAGTGAAATATTTCCAATTATATTTCCCATTCCTCCATTTTTCCATCGGTCTTGTACATCAATATCCTTCATCCTTACCACGTCTTCATTTAAGTGCTTCGTCCACATCACACATTTTCTCGAACCATCTTTCCACAGACCATCTTATTCTGTCATACACTTTCTTTCTCTCTTTTGCTAATTGATTCAAACAGTTACCCCTTTTTTCCTCCTCTAGACCTTTTCAAATACACCATTTTTAGCAATCTTACATTCTCATTCCCCATAACCTTTCTTTCATACTTTACTAACTTTTTTATTTCTTTATTCCAATATTTATACACCTCATATACATTCAAAACTATCTCGCTCGGGGTTGACGTTTTGACTCCAATGATTCTTCTCAATTCTTAACACATCACTCTTTTACACCCCATACTTATGCACCATATAAAAAACATACTTTGTACACATCCTTTTCCCCTGCCTCTCTCAGACAACTGTGCTGTCTGGTTTGGCATGGCCTACGACCCCTCTTGATTTTCGCTTAATTTCTAAAGGAGTAGTCTAATAGAGTAATAGAGTAATAGAATAATTTCTAAAAGAGTACTGGCCTTGGTCTTATGAATTTTTCCCCACTACCGCTTTTGACTCACTTTTATTTCGTGTCCGCTTTGCGTATAATTGAGGGTCCTACACTTGTTCCCCAAATTTTATTTTTTCAACTTTCAAAGGAACCGAGATGCTTAATGTAGTACAATAGCCGATCTCAAGTAAATTATTTCCTCACAAACTTGTTTTATTATTATTCTTATTTGCACGCACAGTGATCTTATATATTCATTTAGAATTATATAATATATTATCAAAATACTGACTACTAAATACTATAAAGCTTCATGCTTCATAACTTAATCATTTTCCGGTTACTAAAATCGGCACTAATTTATTAATGATTCTTATTTAGATATATTTTAATTTTTATTTGAATTAAGTTTATCATAATTAAATTTTTACGGATCTGAATGTCGGGGATTTTTATGGCTGATGCCAATTATTAATGTTGCTTCAAACGCGTTTTGTGCCGTTTTTATTCATTCTGCTCTCCCCTTTAACTAGCCTCACTGAACACCTGTGTGTAGATTTCACTAATTGCTTCTAGCAATGATTATTGCACCTGTCTACATACACACTACTCATACTCCACACGCTGCACACACACCGATATTGATTTAGATCGATATATACACTGAAAAATTATAAGAGCATTGTACTTCTGCTTGTCGCATAAATCTATATTCCTATTATAAAGCATTTACTTAGGATTATAATTAAATACCATAGGGAATAATCAATAATCAATAATTATTTCTGTATTTCGATTGTAAAACGGATCTATAGTAAATTCCCAGTGGTTGTTTTTTTTAGTGGAGAATCTTCAAAAGACAAAGGATGCCCGATGCATCCAATAGTGTGGGATTTTTACCCACTAAATTCCACTCCCTGTTGGGATATTATACTTAGGAGGTTGGTGAATTTATCGTATGAGGCTTTAGGATTTATCATCCTCTTCAGCCTGGAACAGTGGTTGTTTTATTTCTTACTGACTACTTAAACCGCTTCACCTTTTAACGCGTCTAGGCATCTTCAATTATTTACACTATTTACAAGTATCAAATGCTCAAACTGCCTAACATCAAACTAAATAGGACAAATAGGAGTCAGGACAATAAAGAAGTATTAAAATTATAAATCTTGCTGGTAACCTCAAAATGCTATAAAATCTCAAATTATATAAGAAAAATATATTAGTTTTACATGAGTTAGTCGAAATGAAAACGAAATAAATTCCATTAGAAAAGTGAAGTCAATTTCAACGACAGAGAGTGAGATTTTCTTAATGTCATTAATAAGTCTACTTAAACTTCCTGGAGAATGCCAAGATTCTCTTGTATATTGTATTAGAGATAATTCGAGGTAGTTATATTTTATCCCGGACATTTTAGACTGTTTATGGAATTTCAAATAATCTTTTACAGCATCACATGTGAAATCCAAATAACCTTTGTAGAAAGCATACGTAGATGCCGACATACATGAGATTCTCCTTTTATACATTTTAAGTTATTTCATCTGGCCCGCAGCACATTTTAAACTTATTACAGCACTTATTACAAAAACGGTATTTGTAGTTAAAATTAAAATTCCGGACCGTTTGTGTTGAATGTGTTGTAACAAACCTTGTTACGATACATAAATTAAATAGATTAAATAAATAAATTATGTAAAAGTACTACACTAGGACAAAGCCAGTAATTAAATTGAAATGCATTTATTGTAAATAAAAATTATTCATTACGATTTAAAATGTAAACAATTACTATCGCTGCTAGAGATAATCAATGAACGCGTATCTAGTTACATGAAACAGAGAAAGATAACGATAGTCGATTGGTTTACTGACTTGTGCGTTGAGTGAATGCTATGCCCGTTTAACTATGTATTATAATTGTATGACTTACACATTCGAGAAGTGTGTGTGGGTGTACGAGTGTATTTATTTGGATTGATAATAACTTGACTGAGCACCGTTCACTGGTATGCTATAAGATGCCGCATTGCTGCTGCTACTGATATCATTGCTGCTGGCTCTTTTCTTCTATTGTAAGAATGGGAAAGCCGCTAGAGAGGAGTTGTGTGTTTCGTCTACACAGACAGTAGGGAGAATACTGAGATTTGTATGAGATTGTATGAGAGGATCCATGGCACGTAATATAAAGTCGTACGGATGGCTTCACACGACCCGTACCACAGAGTAAACCTTGAGCGAGGCTCACGTCCATAAATGTGAGATTTTTAATAATCAGTTCCTTGCGTACTCAAAAACAGGTTCTCCAGCAGCAGCAGAGCGATCAACCGAGGCCGCCAAGCCAGCTGGGCCGAGACACCAGGCACAGCGAGAGCCAGCGACAACTCCGGGGTAATAAGATATTTGGTGAGCGATTTTGTATACCATATACTGATTTATTGAGTTGCATGTATGTTTGAAAATCCACCTATCCTTTAACCTACTCCTATATAACTAGAGTATATTCTTCTAGCTAGTAGTTCACAGTGAATTGCAGTCATTTGACAAAAGTAATGTCAGAGTATGCACGCTGTTACGCATCTTACTTTCCTTTTCTCTCTATACCCTACCAGAGTGTAAACTTCTAGCTAGTGATTCAGTCAATTATAGTGACTTGACAAAAGTTACGTCAGTTTATTCACGGTGTCACGTGTCTCGGTGATACTTTTGCGACCCTTCTACTGTGGTGTATGCTTCTAGCCGGTTCACGATTAGTTGTAAACATTCGGCCACAGTAACGCTAGTGTGTTAAGTTACTTACCTTTTATTGGTATTGTGTGCTTGAATTTATTGCTCCACTTTCGTGTTGTATTATTAATTACCTGTGCACGCTTTCCATAATTTTGCTGTTTTTTTATTTTATCACCCCATTTTTAATTGGTTTATATGCAGCGCTTTTGATTATAATATTGGCTACATTATTTTAAACCGCTTGACTATATTATTTTGTTTATTGAACAGCCATTATTGGGCCATCGATTTAATTTAACATTAATACATCGACATTTAATTGAATATATATTTCTTTACCTGTATGTATTGTCTATGAAAAACAATAGACGGTTTTGTTAAATCATTAATGGTGTTTCACTCATTAGCATTAAGTGTATTTCAGCTGCCCACAAGAACACGAATCTTGGACTTCTCGCAAAACTCTCAGCTACATGTGCCCTAAGTAAGCCGTTGAAGACCGCAGAGACAATTATGTCAGTTCGAGCGTGCGGTCTCACGTTAAACAGCTTTGACGCCCGAGGAATATATTTCCGAATGCAGTTTTATTCTACATTTGTTTGCGCCATCTGTGGCAAGTTGCTAAGCCTCCACATTAGCAGCGTCGCGAGTGGGAGTATGTAACATTACAGTGTATTTAAGCCGCAAGCACTTTGAGTTTCAAACCATTGCCCTAACCAATTCAGATAGTCATTATATTATTATCGAATCATGTGACTGCAATAAATTCAAAGCGTGAAGGATGACGGCAATTTGCATCTTGACTTGTTAAGTCTTCAGTTTTGGCCTTCCGAGTTCGTGTTGTTTTAATATAAAAAAGGATCAGGTAGGAGGGAAACAAGGATGTAATGGGGAAGATCTGACGCTTACAATGATAAGGATTATCAATTTACTACTATGGCTAGGACATGGATTCATAAACTTATTTGACTCACTGCCCACCAGAAAAATTTATCCTTATCAAAAATGTAATAACACATTTTTTGTGTACATATCAAGTGTTATAATGCTGCATGGAACTATATGATATGTAAATCTGGAATCTTATTAATTTGGTACCTTGGAAACAGAACTATTAGAAAAAAAAATTAGAAAGTTAATTTCTTAACTAAATTATTGGATTACATTTCTACGTGAATATATTATTGTAAGTGTGTTGTAAGTGAAAACTGAAAATAATGTTAAAAGGAGATATAAATTGAGCTGTATTATGTTTAAGTTTAAGTACTTGTGTTGAATCTGGTGGTAAGCTTATGAACTATATACGTGAAATCTATATGTTCCAGTTGTTAAATATGGGTAATGTCCGGAGAATACAGATTCATCAAATCTGCAGACTCCAAGACATTGGCTGATCATATACTTTTCATTTCTTATTATTTAGCAAATCAATATTCATTTAAATTGTTAGATGTTCATAAATTGTCATGATACTAGCTCCTTGGTCGTCACATAATTGACCATGTTATATATTGTTGTTTGTTAAATCATTAAGGGGATAGCTGGAGGATGAGGACCACAGTGATCAATAAAGTAACCCACTGGCCTCTTCAATAAAGAAATCCTCTGATATAATATAATTGATATTTGTACTAGTTAAAATATATAATATCGCAAAAGTGACGTACTTATGCTGCTTAAAGGTTTTGAAATTTCATATGTGTAATAAATATATTCCATCAAACAGCGTTGATAATAAGATATGTAACAAAGTAGCATAAATAATAGCTAGCACTTTTGCACACAAAAGTCCATATTTAGAATAATCTTATTTAGCACACGACAAACGTGTTATCAATTAAGTAATCACGACCAACTAAGTGCATGTAAAAACGACAAGTCATAAATTATTTATTTACAATAATTGTACCTAAAAAAAGTTTCGTCACCATTACCAGTACTTCGTATCATTAGGTACGGTAAAACTAACTTTAACTGCTCTCATTGAGCCAACAAGGTGAATAAAGCATTTACAACGCTACTCACTTGTTCACTATATGAATCAGATGATTATAATAATTAGAGCCACCAGGGCTCCCATTGTTGCCTCCAATATCGCTAGCAAAACCGAGAGCCGCAATTTGGAAACTTGTCAACTAGGATATTGGATCCAATTATTATTATAATAATTTTTTTAAAACAATGTGATTTTTTGACGTGTCTTCACGAAATAAGCCCAAACCATTCTATAAAGCTTATCTTTAAAACCATTTAATAAGACTCTCTAGGAGAATTAAGTGAAGAGTGAAGTTTAACCACAGCAAAATAAATATTGCAATAGAACCTACATAAAACTTCAATACAACAACTTAGTTTAAAACAAATTACTGCTAGCCATATATAGCACCAATAATATATATGTGACCTAAATTCCCCCAAATTTCGCTTGCATAATTAATCTGCGTATCGTTTTAATTAAAATCTCGTATTAGGATGTTATTTAAATTATATTAAACGATATTTACATTAATATAAAACACATTTCAGTATTAAATCACCAAATAATTAAAATGAAAAAATTTATTATTGATGGGCGTCATATATCATAATACCATGCAATAATGCAGAATGCAAATATCTTTTCTATCCATTCAATTGAAATATACTCTCTTAATTTTATGTATAAAATATTTGGATTTCAGCGTTTAGTATTAAATATTAATAAATTATTTTGCACGATTAAGTGTTGCTCCCTTAATAGGACGCCCACCTATGAAAAAATTATTGAAAACATTTCTTCCGTCCACCCATCTACGTAATATTATTACTTCTAACCTTTTCGGTTGGCCTAGCCTTAAGCATAAAGCTTATAAAGAATGTGCAAATTATTTGGAATAAGCAATTTCATTTTCGGGTGATAGTGTGTTATATCTGTATTCGCCTTAAACTCACAATATTATTTAATTTAACCTACTAGTTCGGTTGGCATAGCCTTAATCATAAAGCTATAAAGACTATGCAAAGTAATTGGAACAAGCTATTTTATTGTCATGTGATAATACCTATGTTATGTCTGGAAGCGCCTTAAACTGCCAATTAAATTACTATTTCGGTTGACAAAGTAGGTTAATTTTTAAGCATGAAGCTTAACGGACTGTGCAACTTAATTGGCACAAGCTATTTGATTGTTATGTGATTATAAGTTATGTCTGGGACAGCCTTAAACATCCAATTGTATTCCCTTTAGTCTCATATGTCGGTTAAAATAGCCTTAACATAAAGCTTATAAATATTGTCCAAATTAATTGGGACAAGCTCTTTTATTGTTGTGTGATTGTGTGTTGTGTCGCATGCCATAGCCTTGCGCATGAAGCTTATAAAAACTGTACAACTTATTTGGAACAAGCTATTTCATTTTTATGGGATTGTGTATTATGTCTGGATTCGCCTTAAACTCCGAATATTATTTAATTTAGCGTACTATTTTTTATCACATAGTCTTAGTCATAAAGCTTATAAAGACTGTGCAAGTTAATTGTGGCAAGCAATTTTATTCCCATGTGTCCATAAGTTTCTCTGGAACCGCCTTTAAGCCCCAATTTTATTCCTTTTAGTCTACTAACATAGCCTTAACCATAAAGCTTCTAAAGATTATGCAAATTGATTATGGAACAAGGTACCCTAAATTTTAGGGGACCTTAAGCTAACGACACGTTAGAAACCAAATATATAAGTGTTGTGTGTAACGATTCCCCGTATGCAATATGGGGTTATATAGAAAGGAATAGACAAAAACCTCATAAAATAGACAAAACAGATTCAACAATATTCTAAATGAAATGAAACGCAAATTAAATGATTGAATCATATTTACTTTGAAAACTTTATTAACAATACATTATTAATAAACTAAGCTATATATCCACCATTTCTCAGTGCTTTTTCAATTGCACTAATTTCATTGGAAACATTCATATTACCAGTATCTCGAGCTGTATGAAGTAATACTAGACAATCAACTAATTCATTAAAATCATTCCAATGGATAATACGCGGTTGCTCATGGAAAATATTCATATCACTAGTATCTCCAGGTAGATGATGTATTGATGATTGAACATCCAATTCATTACCAACATTCCAATGATTAGTACGCATATGGTCACGATCAAGAATCATATTACCAGCATCTCCAGATACATGATGTATTGGTAAACGATCATCCAATTCATTACCGTCATTCCACTGATTACTACGTGGCTGTCGACGACCAAGATTCATATACCATAAGGCAATGAGATATTCGCGAACACTGTGTCTCTCCGTTTGATCAAGTACATTTTTGAGAGCAGTTCCATCAATAGATTCAAGTTTTTTTAATTCTGTAACACGATCTAAAATTGTTTCTGCTGTAACTCCTTTTGATAATTCGCTTTCATAGACGCTTGTAGCGTCATCATTGTTATTTGCAGTTTCATCATCATCATCATCAGCATCATATTTAAACTCAGACTTTGATAAATCTCCTTCTTTTTCGCTTATAGCATCATTGTTATCAACAACATCAGTATCAGAAACAGTATGATTTGAGTTTAAATAATTAATTGGGACAAACTAATTGTACAACTTAATTAGGACAAGCTATTTTATTGTTATGTGATTGTTTCTTATGTCTATAATCGCCTTAAATTCCAAATTTTATTCTCTCTGGTCTACTATTTTAGTTGACATAGCCTTAAGCATAAAGCTTATAAATACTGTGTAAATCATTTAGGACAAGCTATTTTCTTATTATGTGTTTGTGTGTTATGCCTGGAACCACCTTAAATTCCTAGTTTTATTCAATTTAACCTACTATTTCGGTTGACATATCCTTAACAATAAAGCTTATGAAGACTGTACAAATCAATTGGGACTACCTGGTTTTTGTTAAGTAATTGTTTGATATGTCAGGAACCGCCTTAAACTCCCAATGTATTCCTTTTAGCTTACTATTTTAGTTTAGTTAACATAGCCTTAAGTATAGTTCCACTACTTTTAAAATGGAAGTGACCACCATAGCATTAGAAGTGTTCTGAGTGAATCAAGCGAATGTTAGTTTTTGATCTATCAGAATGGTCGTACATTTTCTCCCAATCGTGATATTGTTGCACTTCATGTAACGTGCTCAAGCCTTGGTTCAGCTTCAGCCGGAATTTTCCAACTTCCTGTTGATTTGCTATTAGGTTCCATTTATGGAGGCTATGCTTGAGATCATGATGTTCGATTGTTCATTTGTTAGATCCATCAATCTCTGTTGATTTCGATCTAATTCGTTTATGGCTTGGTGCACTTTGTTCCCTATCCCGAAGACAGCAGTGAGTATGTAGTCCCCCTGAGCTTAATGTTCTAGGTTTCCAATATTATTTCATTTTTCTTCTAACTGCTAATTGAGTTCTGAACAATGTGCTTCGGTGGACATTTTCCTGGCTTCCCTCGCTTTGTTGTAGGAATTCGTGGATGACCCATCCGATTGTGCTTTTGTCTGCGCTGAACCAAATCTGCAAAGGTCCGAGTCCGATGCGTAAAACTCCTCTGCTAGTCTGGGCCACATCCAGATGTTCCCTGTATGGAGAAGATTAATCCAATTCAAGGTATCTTGTTGGGCTGGTGACTTCTTCTCTCATGCCACCTCTACTTCATGTTCTATAGTGAGAGGGATTAAGTTTGTTATCGCGTGCTTCATTTTTCCTCCTCCTCCTTTACTACATGCACTGCTCCCTACCATCTCCTTACTAACGTCTGCTCCCTCATGTGTGTCGATGATTCGGGCTAACGGTCAGCTGCTTGGGTTGATGTTTTCCTCTTTGATGAGTACTATCGTCCCTAGTTCGAGATTAGTTTGGGCTTGATTCCATTTGCATCTGTTCTGTAGCCTTGTTAGAAATTCTCTGAACCAGCTGTTCCAAACATATTATTAGAAATTTCGAAATTTCAAATATTATATTATGAGGGTTTTTTTTATATTTATTCAAATTTTTATGGTAAAGCATAAAATGCAAATTCTGTTAAAATGCATTTCATAGTTTCCGGTAGTACTATAATAATTTGCTTGTTATTGTTCGTATTTACACATTTACATTTTATGTAAGCGTAATATGATAAACAGCAAACGTTTATCTCTAGAAACTTATCTAGCTAGAAGGGAAAGTAGTCCTCTCTACAAACGCTATTCCATTAATGTTCATTTTGCTATCTAAACAACTACTTAAACAGTACGTTAGAGAAATTCATTCGTCGCGGGAAATTTGTAAACTACTCGTCGGTAATAAACAGCTATTTGTTTTAGTAAAAAGTATTTAAGTAAAAAATATTTAATTTGGAGATGATACATTAATCTTGCATGCTAATCGTCTTTTTTTAAGAATAGCTCTTTAATTTAGTTTTTTGTCCATGTCCTTTATTGGGTTAAGAAAAAAGGTAACATGTGCTTTATTTCAAAATTAAATATTTCCTGCTACTGAATAATAATATTTGGTACTAGCAACAGATATGTACGCTGAATATCTGGACTAGCATCCTATACAAAGCCCGCCATTATGGTATAAGAGTCCATTGTTCCTAAGAAGAAATATAACTCAATCGAGTAACTGGAAAATGATGGACCCAAAATATCCCAGAGATCTTCCTCAAGGTATATATCCCGCAAATTTAGCAACATTCTTTCTAGTAATGAGGCTACTTTCACACGTACAGGCGTTTCAAGTTAGAGAAATTATCACTATTGAGATATTGAAAATCCAGCGCGAACTTAGGATAAATGTTCGGTGTAAACTATGTCTCTTTAATAAGTCTCTTTGAACTAGCTGACAATTTTAAAAAGTAATTCATTCTAGTAAGTAATTCATTTCTAATTTTTCCTAACTACGCTTTTTGATGAGTTCGAATCGTTCCCATTAAACCAAAGAAGAGGTATGTGGTTTAAACAAGATAGTTTGCCCCCCCCCCCCTTAGTAGTGCGAAATTATTTAAATCGTGAGCTTCCTCATATATTGGGCTGAGGAAGTAAATTTCCATACCCTGAAATTAAATTTCCAATTTTAAAGCCCTACATTCTTGGTGGGGACATATGAAGACACTAGTGTACGCCTAGGGGATTGATACCCAACAAGAATAATAGTGTAACTTCAAAAATTAGTTGTTAAGTAAATTCACTTTCTTTAAACTTTCTAATACATACTCTTGCCAAAAGAAAAATATTAGTTCGATTTATTTTCTTTAACTTTAAACCTTGCTATATATGTATATATATATATATATATATATATATATATACGTGAATAGCTCGCCGCTATTATCACAGGTCGATGCGGACTGAAGAGTTACGGAGAAGTATGTAGTCAGGAGAAATATAAAGAAATTACTTAAGCTAGGTCCTGTGATTAGAAAAAGCACATTAGAAAGGAATTTCAATTAGTAAAAGTAGGATGCAGCGAGCTTAGTACACCAGTTACCCTGTGATTATTTTATTCGCTCATTTGTGAAAAAATGTAAGATTTAAAAACCTTTTCAGTTTTTTGTTCTTAAATAAATCGTGTTAATATTTGAATAACGGATCTGATTTTGCATTGATGATTGTAATTATTGTAACAAATTCTCAAATTGAGATCATGCTAATTGAATATAAGTTGTAATGAAACGCCATAACTAGATTATTCTCTCGCTATGTTTTACTAACCCTAACCTTTGATTGTGCATTTAATAAATAAGTTGATGTTCATTCGGATTCATTGAATTTTGATGTTTAAAACATATAATTTTCTTGCTAATAGATTCCATTCGGTTCTTAATGTATTTGGAATAACATTATAACTAGAATGAGTTTTATTAATCACTAATCCTAGTTATATTATGATTATATACGTTTAATAAATTGTTTTGTGGTAATTTGATTATTTTATAGACTAATACATTGTTAAACTTTCTATGTAATTTATTTGTATTTTAATTTATTTATTTTGTGTCATAGTTAGTATATTAAAGTCGATCCGTTGGCTTTAATTAATTAAAGGCACCCAGAATTATTGTGTAATTAAGTGAATAGCGATAATGTGATATTTCTCTACTCCTAACAGTAATTTATAAATTTTTATTACGTCCTAACTTAACTTTCATTACCCTTTTATTTCAGTTTAATTCGATGGTCTTTAACGGGATATCGAATTGATTAACCACTTTAGGTTCATACAACCGCTTGTCAATATCAAGAAATACTAAATGCTATAAATTTTATTAGAACTCACATGATGACAATTTAAGGAGGCGCTGCCAATAGAGGACAATGTTGATTATTTGTATTTTGTACTATTTTGATGAAACCTAAACACGTTTATCTGGTATTACTCTGTATCTATGTTTGAAAGAATATTGTAGAGGAGCTAGGGTTTACTTATTGCTTACCGAGTGAATGTAATTGGGGTTGAAAGATAAAACAGGAAACTTTTATAAAAAAATTACTTAAAGTTAGTTTACTGAATTTAAATTACGAACTTAGAACTTGGCGAAGATTTAAAAGATTTAATACCAAAGAAATAATTATTTTATGACCGTATAAGAACTAAGTATAAGATTTTAATTAAGGACATGTTGTATGATGGAAAGCCAAGTTTAGAATAATTATTTATCGCCTAAATGCTATAAAGTAAAACAAAATTCTTTATTATGATTACATTTTAAAATTAATGTTTTTAAATTACATAATTCAATTCTAAGAAAAGTGTATATTAAAAATATATTCTACTCATCACATTATAACATTATGAAATTGGTTTCTTTATATTATTTTGTACAATTTGGGTCATATTCCAGCTTGTCTATGGGCAATTATTAATGAAACACCACTTATATAAGGATTGTTTCTTATTTTCATGCATATAGCTGCATGCGTATTCTAGTTTTACTCGTCTATAGACAACTAAATACACAGAAAATATAACTCAATTTAGAAATGTTCAAATTCCGTCAAGACTGTTTCAGATAAAAATTTCTTAACAATATCATCTGTGTTTAGAAACGCTAGATATAGTATAAAAATAAAACACCTAAATATGTTTAATTTGAAGACGCACACCTCTATACAATAAAAATAGGAATAGCAAATGGAATCGCCAATTTCTGGTGTAATCTTATCAATAATAGGAAATTGTATTACATCAAGTTAACACTTTTACTAGTTCAATACAATTAACAAACCAAATAGAAACCAATCACCAAATAAACTTTTTATACATTGTAACAAAGCATGTTACTTAGAAGATAAAAGTATCTATTAAATTACGTAATCCTGCATAACAAATAAATTAAATCGATTAAATTTATATAAGTTTCGGGAACCCTATATTGGATTGAACTAATAATAAATTTAAAAGGAAACTACTTATTGAAATATACGAACGCACCTTTGTGCACGTATAGCCTACTTGCCGTATTGCTGTGTTATATAACACACACGTTACCTATGTTTAAAATGTATGCATGTTTTCCGTATATGATGTGTTGTCGGCGCTGCCCACTGTTACCTGTCTACGCATTAATATATAAGAGACCGCATCGGGAACAAAATGATATGTTTCGCTCGTCAATGCCACTACGTAAGATGACTATTTCTAGTGTAGCGTGTGAGTGTTGCCGAAAGGAGACTTAAGTAATATTGATTGCGATATACATATTCTAAATTCGAGCGTCGACGTATCGTACGCACAGGTTCAGTCATATACATCCTCAGGGACGTAGAACGTATAATAACAAAAATTCATTTAAATCTTGTTTGATAGTTGTTACCTGTAGTCTTTGAGGAACGAGAACAACGCTGAATACCAACAAATGAAAATAGATTATGACGAAAAGGAACCTGACATTATGAGAG
>WYDF02289311.1:0-16406 GCA_009867245.2 Adranes taylori
CAAAACCCTTAATAAATATGAGACTGCATGATGCCGAAAGGATTGCACAAGATAGGCAAGCATGGAATCAACTGCTGCATCAAATATAATGGTGTCAATATAATGGTGTCAATATAAATGATGTCACTACATCCTTTGGAGGATAATGGAAAGAGGAGGAGGACTATATAAATAGTTATAAAAGGTATTTATATGAAATAATTTCAAAATTATTAAAATAATTTTCGTGCATGTTAAAAATCAAGGATGAGTAAATATTCTAAATATGAAAGGCATTTGCATAACATAACATGCTCTTGCTAAATCTATTGTATTAGTATATTTGTTGCTCTAGTAAAATATAGTAGTAAGCAAGAAAGATGCACAAAGGAGTTTAAATCAAAAGGTGTCGATTATGAAACAATAAAGTGTTTGACAGATAATCTTCCTACATTAAATAGGTCAGTAATTTCCGCTTCCTATGTATCGTTGAATGAGAAAATTTTAAGCCTCTGACGATCAAGTTCGTTAATATAGGATAGAACATCTAACGGAAAGTTTTATCAAATCAGCATCCTATTTTTTCACCGACGAAACTTTTAATAACTGGTTTCAACAGTTTCAACAAATTTTTTGTCATTTACATCGGTAAACCTTTCAAAAAACTTTCATTAAAAAAGACTTTTAAATCACCAAACTTGTGGAAATACATGTCGTGGAGTACCAAGTCTCAAAAGGGCAAGAATTAGTACAATCTGATTTTAGAAAGTTTACATATAATAAAATTATGACGGCAAATCTGTTGGCAAATCCCACGTTAAAAAATCTAAAATTGTAAAATTTACAAATATTTCCACAATTTATATTTATATAAATCGATTTTACTATGAGCAAAGCCCGCGTTATCAAACACTACAGCACAGATGTGAACGGAAGTAGGCACTGACTATCCCGTTTTCAGTATTTAGTTAGGATTCATCTCTTTATTTTAATTTATTTTTAGTTATCCTTAGGGAATTAGACGCTAGGGGATTAAAATAAAAATATAAATCTTTAATTTCCTTTCAAATATATACGAAAAATTTATCCTATTAAATTTTATAAAATTCAAAATTCTATAAAACAAACCATAATTTTATTATTCACTAGCATGCGTTGGTTCTGTTTTTTAACTTTTGATGATTGGTTCCAATGTATATTGGTACGCTGAACTCGAAAACGACCTTAGTTTCTTTCCATCATGTTATAATTTTTTGCAAATCGCAATTTTCTCTTTGCTTCTGTTTCAGGCTTTTCCTTGCATATGCTCTTCTGGGATCATTTCGGTGCAACATTCGTCAATAGTTCGCCATCATTGTAGTATTCCACCTTCCTTGGTAACGCTTTTCCATTTCATTGATGTCCTGATTGAACCTCTCACCCATCTCTTCACACAGTGCCCAGATTCCCAGGAAAGTAGTCCAAATATAAATGTAGGAAATGAAGCTCAAACTCATGGAACAGCCTAAATGTTGGTACTTCTGCAGCATAGTCTCAACGATAGACTTGAAATTCGGATTCTTCTTGTAGCCCAGAAACTTGGTTACCACGTCTTTAAATGCGACCCAGGCTTCATTTTCAGAAACTTCCAATTCTTTTTCAAAATTTCCATCTTTGCAAAGTTTACTAATGTCTGGACCCGTAAAGACACCCTCTTTTAGTTTTGCAGTTGACAAGACTGGAAATTTGATACAAATGTACTGGCAAAAGATGTACTGGCATCTTTTGGTAAGGCTTCACTAATAGTGGAAGGAGAACTTTCGTCGATTTGATGAGAGGTTTTTCGAGCACATTTTTTACTCCTGGTTAAACATTTTTATCTCTGCTATCCCTATCACACAAAAACAAGGAATATTTGTATACCTGCCTTGCTGTCCAAGGATCATCGATATTACTTTGAGATCACCAAGATCCACTTATGATCGTAATACTTCATTTTCTGGAGTACAAATTTTAAATTGTCATACCGTCCTTGTAAGTGTACTGAATGCCCTTTGGGTATTGACGCATATCTGCTTCAGCGTGTAGTTATCCTGCGTTTAAGGCTTCTGTTTCGAGGAATCGATGAATAGTCTCCAATCAGTGCTTTCAGACGGAATGGCGAATGTCTTAAACAGTCCACACACATCATTGCAGAGTACTAAGCCTCCTTCTTCCGAAAGGTATTTAATAAAATCTTTTTCTCTGTGTCTGAACCAGGAAAACGAAACGCCAGATGCGAGCAAATTCTTATCTTTAAGCCGAGAACCAATCAATTCTGAAACCTCTTTGGCCAGATTTAAGTCGTGAATCAAATCGTTCAGTTCAGTTTGTGTAAATGATTCTGGAGCCGAATTGCCAGGTTCGTGCTCCACTTCGTTATGTTCGGTTTCTTCAGTTGATTCAATTTCCCAACTATCTACTTCAGGTAAATATTCTGGTTGCATAGGTACTGGGACTTATTGGCCATGAGGGACAGGACGTATAACCGATGAAAGATTTAGATGGACGATGTCCTTTTTATTCTGAAACCATGAACACCGGTTAAACAAAAGTAACAATCATCGCTATGACTTTGTGGAGCTCACCAGACCATCGGAACACGAAATCTGAAACAATGTTGTTCACACTTTCAGCACACGTATAGCAAACATAGTGGGATGCCCAAGTTTAGCCTTGATCTCCTACTTTTACACCGAAATAAGCGAGATACACTTGCCGCACAAACGATGTTATATGTCTTTTTTGTATTGACACGATTAACTCACCACAAATGTAACAAAAGGAATATGCAGACTTTTTACAGCCTCTTGAGACCATTTCGAACGATGTATGTTTGCATTCTAGCGTAAACCCCCGGACACAAACACTTTTGATCGCGGAGGATACGTACCAACGGTTGCGTCAACAATGACAGCTAGCTGAGATGTACAACACGTTTAATGACAAAAGCGCTGCTATCTGCCGGTTTATGATGTCAATGATTCATTTTCATCATAAGCGGACAGATGGCAGGATTTCCTATGTACTTAAATCTGTCCTATGTATTTAAATCTTTAAATCGGTCAGTACGTCTTATGTTTGTGATTTGTTTTCGATATATAACACATTCTGACAGATTGCAATTTGCAACAAATTCTGACACGATGGAAAGTAACTAAGGTCATTTTTTGGATCCAGCGCACAAACATACATAGAAATCCATCATCAAAACTTGAAAAACATAATAAAACCAAAAAAATGCAGGCCTGTGATATTAAAACTTGAAACAAAATGCTAAGCTTTTAAATAAAAAAAAAACAGGTATGTACCATTAACTTATGTAAAAGAATACGTTATGGATTGATTTTACCAATCCTTGCAGTACAATAATGTATACTCCATACATATAAAATTATTGCAAAGTTCACACACGTACCTAGTTTTCATGTTTCGAGTTCTATGACATTACATTCATCTGCCTTGTTGATATAGTTTAATGACCTTAGGCTTTAGCTCAGGAATTTGGGTCTAAATCTGAGATTTCTTATACTTTGCAATTGATGTTATTTTCCTAACTGCATACCTAATTCCTATGTAAATAGTATTTTGGGAATATTCTCTTCTATTTATAGAAGTGATATTGAGTACAAAAAAGTACTGCTAAAGACCAGTGTCACCTACATCGAGAAACACTATAATTTGCAGACATATCGTCAACTAGATCAACTCCGCATTTACAGAGATTGTAAAAGAATAAAATTTATGGAAGCTTCTTTTTGGCATCATGCGCCGTATCATCATAGTGTAAGATGAAAAAATTAATCGACTACCATTTTTGGAAAAATAGGAAAAAAGAGTAAAATATCTTTGAAAACCTAACTGGCTAGAACAACTTCTTTATTTCGAGTTGCCAATAATTGTACAGGCATATCTGACTTATTTTTATGAATGATTCGCATTGCAGTTAGTTTGCGCTCTTCTAATAAATTTAGAAATAGGTCAATGCTTATGTACCAATTGTCAAATGATATTGTTACAAGACAAATTGTCTTTGTTTCAACTAAGCTGTAAGATAAACGGTTTGGGCATTTGATACTTTTTTTTATTATCACCAAGAGCTGTCTGCGAAATACCGCTCCATAACTCTGCAGCCATACTTATTAATTATGCAAATAATTCAGGATTGCTAGATGCTGCAAAATGTTTAGCGGCTGAAGCATGTTGAGTGCTAGACAAACTAGTGCAAGAAGGGCAATTGTTAGATAACACTTAAGGTTTCATTTAAACTTCTATCCATGAAATAAAGTATAGTTTAAAAAACATTCAAAACATTTTACTTAAATTAGAATTTCTGTATAGGAAACGAAAAGCGGTAGTATGTTTCTATATCAGACAAAAACAGGCCATGAGAAAGCTTAAACAAATTATACGGAGTAGTAGGGACGTCACTAATTTGTGAAGTTTAACAAGTAGCACAGCGTGCTGTATCAGCGTATGTGTGAGCCAATCGATCTAATTAGCAACTGATCAATAGCAAGCAGTGAGGGTTTTGTCATTTGATCAAAGTTCATTATGAACTTGCGGTAAAACCCTACTAAGCCTAAAATCGTTTAAGTTCCTTAGGAATTATTGGAATCGGATATTTAGTAATAGCATTATTTTACTAGAGCAAGGGTTTATTCCCTGTGTGGTAATTACATGACCGAGATAGGGGATTTCTATCCTCAAGAATTCGCTCTTATCGAGTAGGGTCTTAAAATTAAATTTACGTAATCGATCAAATCTTCCTTTTAACCTATCAATGTGTTCCTGCAATGAAGTAGAAAATATTATGATGTCGTCAAGATCTACTACACACGACTCATCCTGTAACCCATCGAGAACGTCATCCATCACCCTATGCAATGTACTGGGAACACTGAAAACGAAAACGTAACGAGTAAAAAAAATCAACTGCCACATAGGATAAAACTTACCCCAGACTACTTTAAAGCGATGCTGTCTTTAAAATCCAACAGGCTAGTGCCGGTAGTGCGCAAATGCTACAATAAATACACAACTGAGAGCAATTAGGCGACAGAGGCCTGTAGATCAAATTCGAAGGCAGTTGCGCATGCGTTTTCAGGCATTGGGATTTATCACCGACACGTGTCAAGTGTTGGGTTAATTTAAATCGTCACTCGTCGTACTATTCAAATTAGTACCTCCTAAAACTATTGATTAGCTCTACTTTATAATAACTGTTCTACTTATTGTAATACGCGGTAGAGACAGTAGAATACTGCTACTTAATTTACCTACCTACAGCATTACCGTATGAGTGGCAGATATTGCTAATCATTCCTAATCATTCACTGTAAGAAAAGAAAAACGAAAACTTACTAAAACAAGCCCTTTATAGCCATAAACAACTCCCAGCCACACTGTGTTGTGGTCGCTTTCACAATGTTCCAGTTCGGGTCGAATTTTGGAATCATCCGAAGCTGAAGGAGGATCTTCCAATGGAAATAGCTCGATCCGTCTTTGTAGCGGGTCGTGAAACTGCCAAACAAGCATTAAGATCACATCTATAACTAATTGACCAGCAACCATCGAATATAACTTCCATGGTTGAACTTTTCTCTGAAAATAAATAATTTATACAAAATGTTTAATAAATATATATTAAATTAATTATTTAAAAAATGTTACTAGTCTTGGTCATCATCAAATTGATGCTTCTGATTTGATAATTGAAAACTCATCTCCATTATTGAGACAGCTGTAGCATTTAATATTGTTCGGATGTATAAAAATAAAATGCATTTAATTTAAATTTTGTCATTAACCATTATTAATATAATTAACTGTAGCAAACACGAGCACTCATAAATTTGATTTATGCTTTTAGAAAAACAATTATGTTACATAAATGACAATTGTGTTCTTATAATAGATATAAAGATTTTGTTTCATTTTGGCTGATTTAGTTTCTTGTTTGGAGCAGTGCCAAAAAACTTTCCGTTCTCAAGACTAAAACACTAAATAATCCATACCACTGTTATATTCAAATTGTAAAATGTACACTTAGCTTTTTAGTAGTTTTATCACAGAATTGATTAAATTTAAATGTATTAAGTCAGAAACGCTTCCGCCATCCAAACTTTCATATACTGGAAATCAAAATTTGCACTATATGCATTCTAGATCCTGTTATAGGATGTACGTCCATGATAATTTCGTAGACGTGGCAACGAGGTTTTTGGTGAATCAAAGAGTGAGTTGGCACCGTGCAGTATCATATTATATTATTAATACACAGTTATTAAAGACAATGATATGTTTCATTATATAACATGACACTGCGGACAAAATGTTTTAATACTAGTGATATGTATTGATAATTATAAACCACATAAAAGAATGAGTCAGCTAAATCAACAAGTGAAAAATATGTTACAATAATGGAATTCCTAGAACCACCCAAAGCATTATCTTCTGGAGGAGATCTGAGATATGAGTAAATGGAAACAGACATGTAACACCTTCATGGTAGCAACAGGTGGTGCAGAGAAACTCGTTCAAGTAGCAACGTTAGTACATGTTATAGGTAGGCAAGCAATAGAAATTTATAATAATTTAGAGATAAGTGATGCAGACCGTTTAGATCAGGGATCGGCAACCTTTTATGGACGGCGGGCCATTTTCAAAATAAAATTTTTTATGCGGGCTGCACATTCAAACGTAACTTAAATAGTGCTTTTATATCATATACGAGTATAAATATTAGTGCTTTGGCGGGCCGCGCAAAAAGTTGCAAAGGGCCGCAGGTTGCCGAACCCTGGTTTAGATTGTAATAAAATATTAGAAGCGCTAAAAGCATACTTTCTTCTCAAAGCTAACATTTATGTGGAAAAACATACATTTCATATAAGGAAACGAGCATTATGTGAAATGTTCGATTTATTTCTTACCGATCTAAGCAAACTAAGTTTAACTTGTGACTATGGAAATTTAAGTAAAGGGTTAATTGTAAGTGGTTTATATGATAATAAAGTTAAAGACAAGCTTCTAAGGGTGCAAAATTTAGATCTTGACAATGCAATGCAAATATGTAAGGTCGCCGAAATTACCACAAATAACAGTTAGACACACTCCAACAGAAAGAAATCGTAGAAGAAATTAAAAGGAGTAATCGAAATAGAAAAGATGCTAAAGATATCAGGAGGCAAGCGGATTATGGACACAGGAAGAGAAAAATAATTCAAACAGAAAAATAGAGATATGAGGAAGGCCAAGTAAGAGTTGCGGAAGGTGTGGAATCGAGAAGAAGAGTGGAAATTTTTTAGTTTTTGGAAAACATGCAATATCTGCCATAAGGAGAGACAGAAAATGTTAGAAAATCCAGAAGTAAAGATGTTCATGAACTATATAGTGATAAGGACACAATGCTAGACGCTATCGAAAGAAATGAAATTAATAGTAATAGGGATTGGTGTCCTGAGCTAAGAATTACAAAAGCTAACAAGTCTGTAATGTTTTAAATTAGATACAGGGGCCCAGGTAAATATTTTTCCTTTAGACGAATACAAAAAATTGAAATTAAAAAAGAAAATGTTTGTAATGCCAGTACTATATGTTTTATTGTGAAGTAATATTTTAGTCGAAGCGAAAGAGCGGATTGAATGAATCCTACAGTAAAGGGTGTTTTTTTTAGAGGTATAGAACTTTAAAATGAAATAAACCCTATAAAAATCGTAGTAATGGACTTGATACTTGTTTTATTAGAAATACAAGTTTATGTCATTAGTGTTTAAATATGACTTCAGGTATATGGGCGCCGAGGCTGGCTCGAATGAAGCGTATTCTGGAAATCCAAATCTCGACCAATTTTTCGAGCATCTGAGGCTGTATAGCGCAATAACGCGCCGAATGTTGGCTTCCAAGTGATATAACGGCTGTGGTTTATCAGCGGAGACTAACGAGTGCACATATCCCCACAGAAAATAATCCACATGAGTGATTTCACACGAGCGTGGAGGAAAATTCGCAGAAATGCGAAATGCGAAATTATGCGCTCACCAAATGTTTCCTGTAATAAATTGATTGTGTCGTGCGCTATGTGGCATGCTCCACCAACTTGTTCGAACCAAAACTCTTCAAATCATCAAGGCCATCCAATTGTGGAAAAAAGTTAGTAATCATGTATCTATAGTGATCTCCATTAACTGTAACGTTCTTACCGGTATCATCCGTGAAAAAATATGGGCCAATGATTCCACCAGTCCATAAAGCATACCAAACAGTGACCTTTTGTGGATGTAACCGAGTTTCAGCAATGCCTTTTGATTTTCTACGCTCCAAATCCGACAGATTTGTTTGTTGGCATAGCTATTCAACCAAAAATGAGCTTCATCGATGAATAAAATTTTGTAGTGAAACCGAGGGACCACATATGTTGGTCTCTCGGTTTCAATACTTGCATTCGGTCCTCCTCAATACTACGCTCCACAGCAGCAACAACGTCAACGGTGCGCAATGTAGGACATCTCTGCGCATTATCAAGTATACTATGCATGGTAGTATAGTATGAAAAAACAACCCACAGCATCGGATCATCCCTCACCATGTCAATGCGACTGCTCACACTGCTAGACAAACATTTATAATAAACCATCAAATTGATTGCTCATCCTCTGTACAATCCTCACTTAAGTTGTATCGATTTTTTTTTACATTTTCTGCCATCGAGAATGCACTGCGTGGTCAACGATTACAATCACCAGAAGATGCAGTCGATGCTCTCCAAATGACCATTTCGATCAGACCCATTGAAGAGTGAAATAATTGCTTTAACAATTGGATTGAGCGAATGCAAAAATTCATCGACAATGGTGGCAAGTACTTTGAAAACTAATAAAGGACTGAAATTTATACTATTGCTGTTTGTTAAAGTTTCAACGAGGAATAACAACGTAGACACTAAGTTAACTACACGAGATAGAATTATTAAAGCACTTATTTAAAAGATTATATTAAATAAGTATTATGTACACATTATAGTAATTTTAGATATTATAGTTTTGTTCTTAAGAAGAGGGATGTTATAGGATGTATGTCCATGATAGTTCCATAGACGTGACAACGGGGTTTATGGTGAATGACATAGTCAGTTGTCACCGCACAGAGGTCATACGTATAATAATTAGACATGATATTACATCATCTTATAATTTTCATGTAGTTATCATTATATTAATTATTAATACACAGTTATTAAAGTTATTAAAGTTTTTCGTTTTTAAATTCTTCAGTTTATATCCCCTTTGAACTGATAAAAATAAAGTTTTGATACTGAAACTTAAAACATAACCACGACATGTAGATTAATTTGCACTGGTTAAAGCATCTTGGGATGACCAGAATTTCTGAGAATATAATTATTTTTATCCCGCAATTTGAATTTTTTGAGAAACTTAAAAGTCTTCATTATGTACAAAAATTACGCCTGTTCTTATCTAAATGATGTAAAAAATTGCATAGCTGCAAAAAAAAACCACCTCTGCTTATTTATTATATGCCATTGATTTTAAAAGCTGTTTAATATTTAAAATATGTTAAAAGTGTTGAAATTTACTTTTAGTTTTATTCATAAATTATTCAAACGTTCTTAAGAAAATTTCAAACTTTTCATATTGTCGACATTTGGAAGCTGAAAAGTTGATATAACTTATACTTATAATATACATTGTTCAGTCTACAAAGGCAGTCTTTAAAACACCTTTGTGATATATCATCCTACTTAATATTTCAACTGCAGATGATAAGGATGCAAGTTGCACACGGTAACACAGATAATTTAACACAAGCACCTGTGTTATATAGATACGGCTTACATTAATAACATAGCACATCTACATGTATCCTGTATGCAGCTAGTTATTTGCGTTATATTATTATTATTACATTAAGAGTATATTATTTATTTTATTTTTTCTAAAAGTTTGAAATATTATTCTCCAAATTTTATTATTGCACGTTTTAAATATTTCTTTCTTTTTATGTATTTTAAGACGATAGACAAAAATTTATGAATTTTTTTAATATCTAATTAATTATTAATTGTTTTCTAAATATTACATATTTTTAAAAAAATTTCATAAAACTTTTTAACACCAAAATGTGTTGGTTTAACAATAATCCATAATATTTTTGTATCAAACTTTAGTAGTTTGGAACCTGTGTATAGGGCAAGAGATAAAACAATTAAAAATGAAATAGTCAAAATTAGAAGAATATACAAAACTAAGGAATGCTGGAATGCTACAGTGTATTATACAATTAAATAAAGCATTTCACTTCCTAGATACAGAACACAGTGTATATTTACATTCTCAATAAATCATATATTTCTAATATATAAAATAAAAAACAAATAAAATTATTATTAATTAAAAATGTTTTAAATTTTCATATTGTCTTTTGCTATTAGAACTCCAGCTACGTAGCATACTGGCGAGAGATTAATAAACCGCTAAACGGATAGCCTATTGTTATGTCTACTAGCATATCTAGCACGAAAAATGATTGCACTCTGTTTATGCAAAATCTGAAGTTTTCCAATGGTCTCGCCTGATTGGTCTAAAATTGCAAGCAATTTTATATGAAAAAAAGTGTACAATGTATTTGTGAGCGCGTTGTGTATGTGGACTGTACGCTCATAGGGTTTCGTTTTAATAATCTTCTGACGCACTTCTCTTTATTTGTATACAATAAATATTTATTGACAAAAATATTTCTTTAACAATATACGTCAATGTATAATACGTAAAATAAATTTTGTAGCACTATCAGTCTTCTTCTTCTTGAAGTCTCTAACATATCATCATCATCATCATCATCGGTCTTGTGGTTGTTGACAATATAATCGTATAATGTAACAGCGATTTTCATTATGACGTATACAAAGTGGTGACATTAATTTGTGCAGTCGTGGACAATCATTGTATTACTCCGGACTTATAACTTGAATATTTCTTCCGATTTGTTCTATTACACATTCCATCACCAATTGTAAATATCGAAATTTCCGATGATCTTTCACTTAAATCGTATTTATGTATTCATCATCTGTAAGGTGATTTCTCAGAAACTATAAAAGGTAGAACATTTGAATAAACTTTATTGTTTAGGCTGCCAAAAGCTCCTTCGATTTTATTTGAAACATTTTTTTCTAATATCACAATTTAAACACAGCTGTTCCTTTTTGCAAATTTTGCTATCCTTTTTCTTGAAAATGCTTGCAGTAATTTCTTGTTTCAAAGATCTTTTAAAATTTAAGCGCTTAAAGAAGTTCAAAAAACACACGTCTAAACATCAGATTAATTGAACCTTGAAAAAAAATGTATTACCCTGAATATCTCTGTTCTAATGAAGGTCGGAAAAATGAAACTGGTGAACAAAGGTAAGACTAATGGACCTCAATTTTTTCAATGCAAACAATTCAATATACTGAACTGATTTTGACCAATAAACTTTTTAGTAATGCGGAGCTGTTCGCGCCATAGTCAAGTACGGAGAAAAAGTGAGTCAAGAGCTGCCGTACTCCGTGGCAAAGCGGGCAGCGAAACTGTGTCCACCTTAGGCAAATAAAGGGACCGGTGGATTCATGGGTAGGCGATTTGTAGGTTACTTATGACTTCCAGTATATGAAAGATGGAGTGGCGATTACGTCCACGAATTATTGTATATTCGAGTAACAACCGCATTTTATGTTGTCCAAGAACTTTAGCCTCTATAAAAGATAAGTTAAAAATATATGTTAAAGGATTGACGATGCCCTTTATAATGGATTTCAACAGAAACTTGTATGTACCATCCTCACCTGTTAATAGACTGCTTTTTATCTCTTTTACAATTTTAACCACCTCAGCTCCAGCTACGTTAGATAAAAACAAAGAACTTCGATCATTAGATCAAAACTTTATTCACATCAATGTGTGGAATGACCTTCAAACTCAGATAAGGCTTATGCTGCATTAGTGAATTTTATTGAGGGCAATACAACTTTCTGTTAGATTATATCAGGCAGGAAATTTTTGTGACACTCGTTTGAAATTTTTATAAAACTTTTGTGACTAACTATATAACTGAAAATAATATACCTTTATTCTGGCTAACTTAGAAAGTGGTAGTTAGTGATTTTCTGGTGTGATTTGTATCTAGGACATCTCTCTGTTTGGTCCAACAATAGTCAGCCAGCATGTTACAACTCCATTTAGGTTGGTACCTTTTTTCCATTGTAAAACTTTGCTGATGAAAAAGGTCGCAGTGTTCGTCGCTTATAGCTCCAAGATTTTCCGGGAAAAAATGTCAGAGTCCAAGCGGGAGTCTAAGAAATGCATGTTTAAGAACATGTTTCATCCCATAGCTTTATATACATTTAAAAGATCAACCACTACATCGCGATAGTATTCTGCTTTATTAGTTCCAAGAAAAGTCAAACTGACATTTGTAAATGACTGGAAAGCTGCTTTTTCTAGTAGATTTAATAGGACATTGAAACGTTCATCAGTCATTAGTCAAATCCCTTCTTTTAACTTAACATCGCTGATCTTGGAAAATTTTAATTTTAAGACAAGAATCCATCGGAGCTGGACAAGAATTTATCTGGTGCTTTGTCAACATTTTTCATCAATCCTAATTTAATATGCAATGGAGGTAAATATATTCTTTCAGGACTTACTAAAAGGACACATGCCAAATTTTTCTCCCCAGGGATAAGGGAATTCCATTTAGGCCACAATTTTATATGTGGTGCTATTCGTGCAAAATTCAGAATATTTGCCCAAGTTGCAAACCAAGCACTAAAGTAATAACCTTTAAATCATCACATATATACCATTTATATTTATTATATACCATTTTCGCTAACACTAGTTTCATATTCTCATACTTCTCTTTCATATCAGCGGCATGCAATATAGAAGTTTATTGATGGAAGTTTATTGCCAATATGTAGCAACACTGCTTTGAATCTAACTTTGGAAGAGTCTATAAACAGGCGCCATTCATGTGGCTTATGTCGATGAATGACACTTCTCTTTATATACGTAATTAATATGCTTATAATAAAAAAATCATAATAATAAATCGGAGCATTGGACTATTTTTTAACTAATATTTTGAATACATTTAAATAAAGTATTTTTAAATTAAATTATAATGACTTCAGTTCAAAATATTGGGAATAAAAATTTATTTTATGAAGACAAACTGGAAATAAAAAAAAACTTGGACCACATCAACCAGATTTGAAAATTCAAAGTCAAACAAAAACTGTAAAGCTTAATTATTTACGAAACACAAATTCGTATATCGCGTAACACAGCAATAGTTGAAGTTCAGTATTAGGTAAACGTCTAATATAGACTGCTTTTAATTTTTTAAACAGTTATAGTAGAGTGAACACTTACTCAATATTTTCACGAGCCGCCACTGCTCAGTCCAAGAATTAATTTATAAAAATTATGACTAACTAGATTTTTAGTTTAATTATTTATCTTTCTGCAACTAATTGGACGACTTCAGGCAAGAGAGAACAAGTAATTTTTTTCGATTTTCTGATCTTAATGGAAAGAAGTCCATTGTATGGCTACTTAACTCTGGGCAAAAAGGAGCAATTATATTTAGTGTTTATAAAGTAAATAAACGCCATTGTAATAATGTTACAGATCAAAAGCTGTGAAACAATGTGCGCAAAAAGAAGTAAGTTCATTTCTTTCCTTTAGTCTGGAGTTGGAATTGTTACGCCATTACATCACATCATCTGTTATATGACTATAATAGTTACACTTCTCCCTTATACATTAATTTTGTAATATTTCTTTTATTAAAAAATTTGTGTTTTTCATTCATTTAAATAATTACTTAAATAAAAATAAATAACTATAAGACATTGTACTTATGATTATCTGACAACTTCTGATAATAGCTTGTGTAGATGAGAAGAAGAAGAAAAACTGAAATGCAAATTGGGAATTGACGTTTGAGCCTGAGTGAAAGTAGTTAGTTCTTGCTTTTATGTTTATATTTTTCGATTTAAGTAAGTACATTGGATTGTTGAAGAGCTGAACACTTTAGCCTTTTGTGGAATTGACAAGTTTAATGCCAGTTCTTGCTTGCAACTGAGCACCACTCAAGTTAGTAATGTTGCTCTTTCATATTCGTTGGGGATCAGTCAGAGCGTTACTTTTAGAAGGTTTAATAAAAATTTCATCCATGTCATCATTATAAACCATTTCCAATACACTATCTACTGCAGATTAATATCGCCGTCTGCAATAAATATACAACAGAAAAACATAAGACTTAATAAGTAGATCACTGCAAAGATTATTTATTAATTATTTTATTTAAGAGAATAGTTTAGGCGAATCAGTAATTCTACTTATACTTATGCCAAGACGCCACTAACATTATAATAGATCTACTAAAATATATTTCAAACAAAGTAGTTTACACTAAAAGTCATTAGGGAAATTTATTCGAACTATGTTTTCAGCAAATTGTAATCTCTTTCAGGGATAGCGAAAATTGGACAAAATGATATAATTAAGTTGAGACACACGTACAATGTAAGCCTAGAAGGTAACAAATGAAGGTGGTGTTAATATTCGATTAATTTAGTTTATTAGACGTAACTAGGTATAATTTTAATAACTTATTAAACCAACTGACCTCTCCATATTTGTATCATTTCTCTAATATAATGATAACCTAAGTCTATATAATCAATCATGTAATAAAGTTTTGACCTTTAGCTAAAATTCAAAGTCGTTGTATTTCTCTAAGCTTCTAACTATAAAAGACATGCAAAGAGTAGAAAACTTTATTTGTATTAGAATGAAAAACAAAGTGATTCCAATTCAAGTTTGTGGGGAAATGTTAGCAACTCATTCCTAAATATACGTTCCTTTAATTTACGTTTTAGATTTAGGGTTAAAGTTAAAAGTTCTAAATAAATCTCATTACATATTCGTATATATATATAGCTATAAAATTATATAAATTTTCAAGCTTAACATTGTCTATTAAAAAATCATTTGCTTTAGCGTCATATAAAGTCTGTCTAACAGGTGATGGGTGAGTGAGTTTTCGTATAAAGTGAAACAAAATTTATCAAAGTTGCATTACAAAGGCATTATTTATTATATTGTTAAAAGCTTAGTACCAATTTGATAAAATCTCCACCGTTTCAATCAGTGCCGCGATATTATGTTTAATGTTGAAGTCTAAACTAGACAGAGGTGGAGCAGGAACTGGACTATACGGCCCAAAATGTACAACGGTGATTCCATTGGATCCAAACACCACTATATTTTTGTCCTAGAGAGCATGCATAAAGATATGCTAATATCAATATACACACTGACAGTCAAGCAGCACTAGGGGAACTGCAGATCAAAATATGGGAGTTCAAACTGCTGTGGGACTGCCTAACACACCTGAAGGAATTACTAACATAATAATCTTAATTTATGATGGGTACCAGAAGATGCAGGGATGGAGGGCAATGAAATAGCTGATAAGCCTGTTAAGCATAGGCCAATAAAAAATTAATAGGTCCCAATTCTTCCTGTGGTCTACTTAGAAACCATACGAAGCAGATAATAAGACAGTAGCAATATGAAGCCAGAATCAAATACTGGAGGAAGGTATAGAGCAAAACATATACATCTGACAAGAAGATGAAAATGCTCAGTCTCATTAAAGAGGCACCCTGATATAAACGAATTATATTACAAGACTTTGTCCTCTAAATTATCGTATGCATAAAATTGATAAGCTTGATAACCCAACATGCCGATTCTGCAAAGCAGACACCGAAATGGTGAAACACATGAGGTGTAAATGTCCTGTAACATCGAATTGCAAACTCAAGACACTTCGGGATATATGACAGTGAATACCGTGAAAACCGTGGAGTAGCAGTCGAAAGCATTCCTGACGTTTCGTATAGAACTCAGACTGCGTTAGAACGACAAGAAAAGATATGCTGCAAAAGATTTAAAGATTTATTAGGCAAAATGGTCACCATCCGCATCCCCATACATAAAAATATTGATATAAATATTTGCATACAGTAAATGTTTATTATTTTAATATTGTTAAACAGTTAGCTCTAAAGTCGGCAAAATATTAAATATATGTGATTTTATATATGTGAAAAACGTCGTAAGCACTACTATATATCACTTACTTTGTGACTCGAGTTTCGGACGTGGGTCCATTATCGAACTGCCTGTTGTTATGGTCGAGATCTGTCCTTTGCTGCGCGTGTCTGTATTCTGTCTAAAGTTATATATGCGTCGTTGTCGGATGTACTATTTCTTTGTGATGTTGACGTTCATTGTTTCCATATAAGATCTTGAGTGGTGTTAGTAGAC
>WYDF02289322.1:0-16405 GCA_009867245.2 Adranes taylori
TTGAAATTGGATAACCCTAATAGGGATCACATTCCAATCGCATTCCTTTCGATCGTCTTCTTTCAAAAATCGCACTACAGTAATGCTGTAACAAAAGATTATTTTCAAGTAACCTGTTATACCGGTGATGGTTATTCTCAAGTAAAAGTTATTTCACTTTTATTAGCACAATATGCCAAACCATAAATTCAGTTACATATGTAAATATTATTTATGTATGATATTGATGAATGTTTATACAGTTTAAAAGTAACGAAACAGTTATATTGATATTTATTTACTCAATTGTGTAATAATTGAAGATAATATGTACTGTATAAAGAAATAAGAGAAATAAGTTCAATTTTAGTACCTTTTGGACTAAATATTATAAACAAAAGGCAGAAATAAATTTTCGCCCAACTACTGATATATGACTATAGGAATAAACAACCGTAAAGTTTGTTCTTCAAAAAAAAATTAAATAACTGGTAAATAGCGATACCTGTTTCCTTTGATATTTGTTACTTACCTACTTTTTAAAGTAACGAGTTATTAATACAATTTACTGGTATATAGTTACAACGCAAATAATAGTTCATGTTGTTCTAATCAAATACAGTATGAATCAATATGACATTAAACATTTTGTATGTATAAACCAATTAAACTTGAATTTTCTAAATTCGTGATTAAAAATGTTATTCATTGTATAATATTTTTACTCATGAATTTAGAGAATTTACTACATATTTACAAATTACTAAACTAATCCGTGACTTCTAGAACAGTCTCTATCAATATCTGAAACTTTTATTACTTCATTCATTTTCAGTTATTATTTTGAAATTTTTGAGATGCAAGTTTATTTTAAACGTGCAATTTTGCTAGTTAAATGTGGAAGTATTTATTTACTTTCAATGCTTTTGTAAATAAATATAGCGCTTTAATAATATTTGTATCAAAACGTGCACAGAAATAGGTTTAAAGCAAATATTGAGGCAGATTAAAATATATATCTTTCAGGACAATATTACATGTAGCTTATTAGAGTGTGCAGAGATATTTGATTACATTATAAATTTCCAGTCGGCTCATTGAACCAGAAGCGTTAAAACAAATTTTGCATTTATTGTTCGCATGCATCTGTACAATAATTTGCATGCGGAATAAAATGGAATCAATGTTTCTTATGAGGTGGAAAATTCCAATTCAATGAGATTCACCTTAAATGCAAATTTATCAATACATAGTGCTAAGCTTCTAGTAAATTCAAAATGTGCTTGATAATATAAATAACGCTACTAAAATTTTTATTCGAACACACACAGAGATTAATGTATTTTAAAGTGGAAAAACATATAATTTGTTTAGATAAAGTCTACTATTAATACTCTAGGTACTTTCAATACTTATATGTTATTCTAAAAGCAAAATTAATTCCATACTAGGAAATGGTTTACTGTTGCAAATTTTATTTGTTATTAATATTCTGTTTATAAATAGGAGTCATATCAAAAGGACTTTATCCGTAGTAAGTCAATTGAGCGTATATACTATTATTATGAATTTGTTAATAGAAGTAAATAGTCATTATATATAACCGTGTAGCTGTTATAACATTGCCTGTTATAACATAACACTTCTTTTGTTAACATAACTCTAAATATGATGTCGCTGGCTGATGGAAAATACAAAATATCAAAATGAATAATGAGAATTTGTGATGAGTAAATTGTAGCGTATGAGCAGAGTATAAATCAAATTATACATTGTATATATAAATTTAAGTTATTACGTATGGTTATAATATCGGTAGATTATTGAAGAAATGAGATCCAATGAATCCCACATGGTTATCCAAATTCTTATTTAGATCTACTTCAATAAGCTTCTCAATTTCTGAATAGCACTTTTTGTAGATATATAAGAGGGCGAAAAAATTTGTCTTGATTGATCTTCTCATGACGTGAATCTATTAAGTGCTTAGCAAAATTTGTTGGTGCAATGATAAGGAGGTGTGGGATGAGGCTCTTGAGTTTATTAAAATGGATGTATTTTTATGAAATTGGTGAAGTAGTGATTGGCAGAAGCAACTTGTAAAATCGTTTTCAGTTCAAAGACGAAGAGATTGTAAGACATTGGGACAGAAAAAAGCCTGTGAAGCGGAGTTGAAGAAAAGCAAATTTTTGTTGGAAGGGATGGCTATATGTATAATATATACAGTGGGCTGTGCGCGTTGGTTGGGTTTTCAATGGATTTTCAACTCAACGTTTTTGCAGTGGTTTTTTGTTATTTTTAAGTCGGAAAAGTTGATTGAGATATTAACGCTTATCTCAACGGTAAATTTTATATGTTGATTTTGAGCGTCTGGGCCAAATTCTATCTTCTTCTTGACTAATACATTGTTGGACAATATAAGTTTCGATTCTAATTCATACATGAAAATATTAGCTAACAATGAAGCTATCGGATTGCACATGCCTATTTTGTTGATCTTCGAACAGAAAAAAGTCTTGTTCAAGGGAGATGTCTAACAGATCTATGAGAGCTTAACATTTTTCATTGGAAATCTCTGAGATAATTAGCCGTTTTGAGATAAGGTTTTTGGCATCGTCTATGGGAACTGAAGGAAGGAGGTTTTCAAAATTCGTTTGAGACAGTAATGTTATTTATGATTTTGGAAGTGTTGGAAATCCTATACTGAAAGACTGGGTTCAAAACTTTTTTTAATTGTGTATATAAATTAGCTAATTTCTAAGAGTGCAAGGAAACGAAACTAAATACTGGTTTGATGGTAAAGTTCTCCTTAGTGTATCTTGGGTAGAACGTATAATCTTGTAATTAGGATTCATTTCAGCGATGGCGAATATTCTAAATCACTGAACCCTCATGTTATTTTTAAGGAGGAGCTTGTAACTTTTTGCAGAAATACTGGTATTCCATTTGCAGTAAGACTTAGTGTTTCAATAGTTATAGGAATCTTGGTCAGCTGTCTGAGGACTTTAGCTGATAATATAATCATATATGTTCGCTTTTGAGAAGAGCCCATGGAGATGCGGTGAGACATATTTAATATAAAATTTTCATCAATGAAATGTTATTTCGGACATGGTCAATGTGAGGTAATATATGAATGCCTTTCTGAATACGAATGGGAGTCTTTGGAATTTGTAATGTGGTCCTCATTGGTACATTTGGCAGCATTTCGAGCATGTTGGCTTAGGTTTGAATAGCTCACCTGTTTTGTAAAGTAAGTCTAAATACGATATATATATTATATATATATATAGGGTGGGGCAATATTGCGTCAGTTTCCTATACTCGCCGTGTATGATAGGTATCAATTTGAAATTTTAGGGATGTTATATGTTGCTAAATATGCATCTTCTAAAAATATTTTCAGATATGCATGGCATTTCAAAAAAGTATTATATCATAAAGTTTTAATGGAATGCCCTATATATTTTAATTTTATTTAAGACTCTTAGTTATCTTCCCACACTTGCAGAAATATAAAAGTAATCTGTTCAGTGGTTCTCAAGTTATAATTGTTTTTGTAAGAAAATTGTAAATTTCATATTGTAAATTAAAATTTCGCTGTGTACAACCGCTTCGAGATTTAGAAATAAAATTAGCTGTGGGCATTTGTTCAGGAAATGATGCTTGGATGTTGTTTCTATGATTAGATATACAGGGTGGTCAGTATAAAAGTGTCAATTTTGCAGACTTTGAAGTGTTTTTTCTCCATTTTTTTTAATGGAACACGCTGTACCTTTTTACAGCAAGTGCTGTAGAATTAAATTCTTTGTCAATTCATGTGTAATATCCCTATACCTATCTTTAGCGGTTTCTACGATAAATATGAAAATTTTAAATTCCAATGTTAGTCATATGAATAATTATATATGACTCAAAGCGAGTAAATTAATAAAACAAGCTATGCAATAAACACTATGCAATTTTAAATTTTCATGTTTATCATAAAAACCGCTAAAGATAGGAGACATTACATATGGATAGACAGAGAATTTAATTTTACAAGACCTGCTGTAAAATGTACAGTATTCTTTTTCAGAAAATGATGCAAAATCACTTCAAAGTCAGCAAAGTTGATAGTTTTACACTGACCAGCAACTTTATGGAGGATCAGGAGGCCATGGATCAGTCTTAGACTCAGTCTTAGACGATGGATGAAATATGGAATGACTGGTTGAATAATATGGAAATAGGTATTAGGAATGAGTCAGACCATTTTCCATTGGAGTGGGGGATAGTGCAGGATGTTAAAACAGATAGGGTTATGGGTGCAGAGCTGAGGAGGAGGACTTAGCTTATATAGGGAATGCAGGAAAGAGAAAATATATGGATATGAAGCTCAGGGATGTTAATTGGAGGGAAGTTAATAAGGTAGAAGACTTAGTAATAGAGGTTGAGAAAATCTTAGTTAGAAAGGAGAAGGAATGCTAAATTTGGAAGGAGAGAAGAGAAAAATTTGATGAAATATGGATATACAAAAGGAAGAATGTGCAGGAGGGAGGTGCTGGTGAAGGTAAGGAAGGGGGAACTTGCACGGAATATTTATGAAACAGCTAGAAATTTGTGGTTGGTGGATGAATATGACCTAGCAACAAGGAATATGTTAAAGGAAGAAGATGTGATAAGAGAGTTAAAGAATGAAAGGAGTGTGTGGAACTACTTGAGGCAAAGTAGAGTATTGGTGGATAAGAGGGTTCAGTTTTAGCTTAGATTGGGGGATTGGGTGAGTAAATGTACAGGGGTGTTTGCTGGATGATTGTAGAGGATTGTGCAAGAATGTGAGTATGACGCGGAATTGTGTGAGACTGGAGAAGTGGACATTGAAGATATAAGTATGAAGGAGGTTCAGGAAGAAATACAGATTGGAAGGTGCAAAGTTTGGTCATTGACTTGTGCTGACAACATTATGTATATGGTAAGTAATAGAGATGAGATTAATGAGGTGAGAGGGAGGGTTAAGAGATATATGGGAAAAAGGGAAAAAGGGGATTAGAAGTGAATGCAGATATGACTAAGATAATGGTCTGTAAAGGAGGAGGAAGAGAATGTAAGAGTGACGTATTTACTCTGGGAGAAAGTACCATTGCGGTAGTTAAAGAGTACAAATACCTAGGTTATGGTATGACACAAAGTGGGTATGTGAATAAACATATTATATTGATAGTGAAGAGAGGTAGGGGAGTGATAGAAAGAATGAGGAAGGTGTGGAAATGGATATTTAGCGAGTCTAAAAATCAGGTTCATAATTATGGATGTGTTTGTGTGTGTGTGTGAGGATGAATGGGGCGGAGGTTTGGTCGGTATGTGAAAGTGAAATGATTGAAAGAGTGCAAGCGATTTGTATTAAAAGGATTCTCGGTTTGGACAGGAGAATGCCATACGAAATTGTGCTGCAGGAGATAGGCAAAAATAAATGCTGTACAGTAGGTGTCAAGAAAATGTGAGATTTGAGAGATAAGTATGTACGGATACAGAACAGAAATTAGTGAAGGAAGTATATATGGAGGGATTGAGTGAAAGCGAAGCTGGTGGATGTGTGAATAAGTGGCTAGAAAAGAGAAAGAAATTATATGAAAGAATTGGGTGGTCGATGTGGAGATTGGGAGAAAAGATGATAGGTGGAGAGGGTGTGGTGAATGAGAGCATTGAGAAAATGCTGGATGTGGAGATGAATGATAGGATACGAAGAAGTAGGTTTAATTGTAAATATGAATCGATAGGGGTAGATGAGGGCATGGCACAGTATGTAGGGTCGGGAATGAAATAAAAGAGGATGATTGCGAGATTTGGATATGGCAGCGAGGAAGGGGGTAATAGATACTGGATGAGTGAAAATGAAAGAAAATGTAGAGTTTGTGGTATGGGTGTTGATAATTGGATGCATTGGATGAAAGAATGTACAAAGATGGAGTGGAAGGAAGAAGACAGAGTTTTAGGGGACAATTCGAGGAGATGTTTTGGGCAGGCAAATACTGTGGTTTGATTATAATGAAAAAAGTGGTGGTTATGCTTTATAAAGTGGAGTAGGAGTAAAATGCGGGAGATTAGGTTACATTGAGATAAATATAAGATTGTATGATGGGTAGTCATGTTAGGGAGAAAGGAATGGCAGGGAAGGGAAGGAGTATCCAGAAAGGAGGGTGAGAATGGTATTGATGTGAACGATGAGTAAATGAAGAGAATTTTAGGTATTAAGAAGGGCAATACATGCAAGAGAAAGGGGAATGTGCAAAGGAGAAAAGGAAAGGGGCAGGGGAGGTACTGAAGAGGCTATGCGAAGAAGTCTCGCATAGTCTACACGGAGGAGTTTGGTAGGAAAGGGAAGACATGGCCTTACATTCCCCCAATATCAAATAGGGGGTTATTATTAGGATAGGGAAATGTATAAGATAATTTATTTCAAAGTTTGCTTTTAATTTTGTTTTATTTTACCCTTTTTCCGCATATTTTAGGTTATAATAATTTTACCCCGTAAGGGTTTGGGCTATTTTTTATTGAATTTATTTTCTTAATGTCTCATTGATTATTATTTCATTATTTACCATTTTATTGTATGTAGCTTATGCCAATAACGGTTGTTATTTATTTATGACTACTAGTTTACTTACATTAATTACTTAGATTATAGTTGCTATATATCTTGTATTTAGACTTAGTTTAAAAATCATGTCTGATGATGGCACTGTGTTGGTGAAACACATTACAACAAAATTGTTTCAAAATTGTGCATTTGTTTTATATGTAACTAACTATATAAATTCAAACTTATATAGTTTAAGTTTACATTTTACTATTTTATTTCTGTTTAATCAATAATTGCTTTTTATTTAAATTTCTTATTATAATTATAAATTACCTGCAATTTATTTATTACTCATATGATTCATTAAGGAAAAAAGTTCATAGTTTCTGTTTTAACGGTGTTGTAGTATGCCTGTTTGTAGTATAATGAATAATAAGAATTGACGTAATTAGTGGTGTTGTACATGTTGGCTTTACAGTGATATATTACAACAGAAAGTGTGCGCTTCCATAAGCTAACTTTCGCTTCGTATTGTTCATACGGTCGCTAGTAAACAGACCGACCTAGAACGAACGCATAATATAGCTCCGCACCAACTTGCACGCGTTTGCGATTCCATCCAAAGATGAAGTAGTCTGAAAGCAAAACGAGAGGTTAGCGCCACACCTATTTGGGTATATGGGCAAAGAAAAGCATTTACTGAGACCTATCCTTTATGTTTGTGACCCGCCAGAAGACTTTCGAGAATTTGTTCAAGCTTAATTATCTAGGTTAAACTAAACTAAGGTACATAAATACTGCGACGATTTTGGGTTCTATAGCATTCCTGAATTGCATTATCATTTCTCTGTTCCATGTATTTGGGGCAGAGTAAAAACAAAAGTTTAATGCTTTGAAGTCCATTCAATAAATTGTTACCATTAAATATAAAAATTAATTATTAAATCAAAATATTGATGCAAATGTACTTTACTTTACATAACATTCCAAGCGGCCCCAGAAACTTTCTAATAAATATAATATCAGAAGTAGTCAAGAAATGGAGGAATCTACTAAAATTATTTGTTTTATGAGTGGCACATTAATTTAATAATTTTATTTTGAATTTAATATAAAGTCGCAAAATAAGATTTAATTCCCTAAAAATAGAAAAACTTTGGTGCTTAAAAATAATTTGTACAAACCAGAACAAAACAAACCGCGCGCAAAGTTTTATTAAAAAAACTTTCGTTTGAACAAAGAAAAAGAGATACAGAGAGAACGAGTGAAAATGATCACAAAAAAACCGACATCGTATTCGAATCCTGCAACTACCCGTGTATCAAAGGAAGAGAAACAAAAAAAAAGCTATTTTGTTTTTGCCGAGAGAATGTATGTTCCTTTGCTTGCCTATATATTTTTGATACATCGACTTTCATTTCAAGCATTTGAGAGAGATAGAGGGAGACCGAGAGAATTAGCATAGAAATTTGTGGTAAAAATAATTTTTGTGATCGTTCTGCTGGAATTTTATACATTCTGGTTTATCCATTCTGTGGGAATTTCGTTAGAGCAAATTTTCTTTTGCTTACTGTTACGATTTTTACCCTTTCGTCTTCAACTGTCAGAACGGGAACGGGGACATTATAAAATTAAAAGCCTATTGGCTTTTAATTTTCTAATGTCTTAGAAATTCTTAATAGGATAAACGATTTTCGTCCATATATTTTTAACACTTTTGCGCCCAGCTCTTATAGGGTTTCGATTTTATGTTTTCCAACGGACTGAAAGTCATTTTCCAATGGTTGTTAGATTTCTTCTTGTTAAGAATTTTAGCACAAATCGTTATCAATTCAACGCTTTTAGTCACGTAGAGTAACAACCGCCAGTATACGATACGCCAGGAGTGTAATCCTGCCAGAAAATTCCCATATAAAAGGGCCACACAAATCTCGTAATGAGGAGAGGTATTTTGGGGATTGCGTTCTGCGTTACTCGGCGAGCAAATTAGTGCATTTTGGAGATATAATTTATAATTAGAACGATCAGTCTTTTGCACAGCGAGCATATTAACGGTCTTGAAAATGATTGGCTTTTATGATTGTAATCATCTTGAATGTGTTTGCAATTAGTAATATTTAAATACGTAATTTCGTCTAATATGTCATCCACTGTAGTTGGTATGTCGTAAATATTAATATATTCTTGTGACTATGGCGTACTGTGTCAAGCGAGCGCGTACAGAGAAACGACTCTCTTAATAATATACTAAGTACAAGTGGGTGTGGGTGGAGGTTTATATTTCGCTCGCTATACTTTATTCATTAGAATTGTTACAGTCTATGTACTTGTATGTTTCTTAGTCAATTAACATGTTATTTACACCGTTTTATCTGTTACATATTTTTATGTGTTATATTATTATATAGATCCCTTTCAGCCAGGGAAGTGCGATATAAATCTAGATTTAATAATTATTGTAATTATTTTTGATGCAATAAATATTTGTTATTAGCGCCACTGTTAATTATTTTTAAATCAACTATCAAACCGAGTCTATAATAAGATTCCAATCGTCAAGCAAACTATAACGCACTATTAACGTCAGCAAAATCTTTCGGTTTCCTTATTTTCATTTTATATCTTTTTTCTCAATTTCATATTTCCCAAAACCCTTTCCCATTAACCGTGTCTTCGATACGGAGAATAGTCAAAAGAAGTGGCAAGAACAGTGTTGTGCGTACCGGCCCACGAGAATGACAACGAAATGATGGTAAAAAGATCCATCAAGGTACATTGGGCGCGGAGACCAATGGCTGACCTTCGATTTACCAGTATCAACCCCACCACCAAGCCAACAAGAGAATTCGCAAGAGAAACGAAGAGAAAAGATAATGGAACATCCTAACAAATCTTGAATTATAATTAACTTCAATCAACATCATCAGTAGTAGGGGAAATTGAGAGAGCTCGGTCAATTTGGCTAAAATATTTGCAATGATGCATCCACTATTGCAAATTTTCTGTATGCAATGGTGCATGCGCTGGCCTGTGAGTAAAAATTGCGGGTCGGTGAAGAGTGGGTTCGTGAAATTTATGATCTACCTGAAATTTTTGTTGTTGGATGCTTATGTAAACCAATATACTGGATAAGATGTAAACCAATATGCTTAAAAAGCGGATTGGCCGGCAATGTAGATTTCTGTATTCTTAGTTACCTATTGTGCTGTGTTTTGTAGGCAATAGTATTATATCTAATATGTAAACACATGGTTACTAATCATATATTTTCATGTTGATAGATAATACAAAAAATATGGATTAATATATTTAACGCTAGATGGAAAAAATAACTAGATTTAAAAGTAAGCGTGTGCAATCACTTGGACTGATTAGTACATTAAAAGTTTTTAATTTTTAATATTGGAATTTGAGCTGGCAGCGTCCGCTTAGCGGGGTTCTGCCCTGGGGCTTTCTTGATGAGGGTTGCGTGCTGGAGTCTGAGTGGGCTGCTGAGGGCTCCTTGAGGGCGAATCCACGCAGAGGGCATGGCCTAGATGTCTGTGAATTGAGCAAAAAATAGTGGTAGGGGAACCAACTCTATCTTTTTATCCTACTATCATTTAATTAAAATGGCGAGTAGAGTCATATTACGTATTATAAATACAAATATCAATAAACCTTATTATTTTACATTGTTAGTGCGTATATTTTTATTTACATAAATAGTACACATATGAATGTATACTTTATATTCAGATGAAACAATTGCTCATCCTTGTGGACTCATGTATGAGCATTTTCAGTTACAAGGAAATAAAAAAGCGGTATTGTGGTTATACAAAGAGAATAATAATATAATCACATTCTGGTTTCATAGAGAATAAATTCTGTAACAAGACGATGATAACCTGTCATGAATTCTGATGGGCAGAATTAAGATTTATTTGCCATTAAAGTTATAACTAAAGTTGTAGAACTACAGATTTTAGTATTTCTGTTTCAAAATTAAGATTCTTCGACAGCCATTTAATTTTATCAGTCTTTGTTTATATGGAGATGTTGAAGGTCTTTTGTGTGTGACTCCTACGCTCCTTTACCCCTCCACCCTCAGGATTTTAAATCTTTTAAATTAAATGTTTCTGTATTTCAATCAAAGTGAATTTGTCCCGTTTTTCTTTTTCGCATCTTTACCTTCACCTACGTAGATATTTAATAATGACCCTGTCAAATGCAAACTACACTAAGCGGATGTTGAACATACCATAATCTAAAACCGATTGTGATTAGACATGTTAAATCTATCCTACAAAGTATAGGGTTACAAAATTGAGTATTCATGTAAGATGTACAATAATTTTTATATTGGAAAAATATGGATGTTTTAAGAAAATAATTTTATTGTTTTTAAACTGCTAAACATAAGTCTTCGTAAAAACACTTCATGATATTCATTTTTCGTAAACATCTTGTTACAGAATTTAATTCTTAGTAATACAGGACCGTGCTTTTGTTGTTATTTCCTTTGGATAACCCCCATATAGCTTTTCTTGTATTTGGTAACATATAATACAGCATCAGAGGATTGTTAGAAATTGTCATGTTGATCATACTGCACACATGTATATATAGTTATAGGTAAACACATGTATAACGCAATATAATGGTATTTATTGAATTCTAATATATATAATGCGTGGAATGTCTCTACTAGAAGTTAATTATAATGCAAGAAGGTAAATAGGATGCTCTATTCCGTTCCATTTAAAATGTAAGTAGATAACCAGTAAAGATTTTATATACATAGTTGTGTTGTGAGATTGAGTGGACGTTGTTTAATAGAAACTAATCGTTGTCGGAGGGATCGGCGATCCGATGGTTAATGACGAATTTTCTGCTTGACTTGGTGATTGACGGTGGTTTCATCTGGGTTCCATTGAAATAGCAGTTGAATAGGGTAGGATTATGATTGTAAATGCGACCAAAAGATGCGAAAAAGGAAGTTATGAAAATCGAAACTTCTGCTGAAGATCAAAGATGCGTATTTGATGCGTAGCGTGATAGTTGGATACATAGATTTCGATAGTAAATTATTCAATGTGCTTTTATATCTAATTAGATTCATGCTGAATATACGTTTTATTTTGATGATTTGTTAATTTAATGTTAACTTTTACGCTATTAAGAAATCTTTGTTTCTCAAAATAATTATCAAATCATCGACTTAAATGCATCAGCCTAACGTATTTCTCTGGTTGGAAGGGATCCATATAAATAACATTAACACATAAGGTATAAAACTGATAACATGTACTTAACATGTAGTAACAGCTCGGAAATCATTGTGTAAATAACATATTAATTCATTAAGCAACATATAAGTAAATAGACTATATAAAAGCTAGTGAATAGGGTATAATGAGCCAAACTTAAAGCTCCACCCGGTTCCAAATGCGTCTAATATATTCTAACGCAGAAGTTACTCTATACGTGCTCGTTCAGCGCAGTACGCCATATTAGTAACAGCATATAAATATTTAAGTTTAATTCACTTGCGAATAGCACAATATTCACTACATATTAACAGAAAATTGATGACCTTACGTCTTTAAGTATTACTTAATTGGGAACACCTTCAAGATTATTGTTATCATAAAAAAGAAAATTGGGACATAATTGTAAAATAAATAATTAATAAATAGATATAAAATACAGCTGAAAGAAGAAAATATGTAGATTAATTAAATATTTGAAATTAAATAATGACAAATGTTACTCAAGACCGCGAATAGAATCGCAGTTCAAAATGTCACCCTTAATTTATTGTTGGTATTTCGCGAAGACTAACATATTGGAATAAAAATATAGAATCTCGATAGTTACTGACGTTTGTATGTTTTAATGCATTCTTTATACACCTTTCCGCTGCGTCCTACATTTGAACGTTTCTTATACGAATTAGCTTTTGAGGTAACTTGTATGTAATGTGTTCGAGGGTTTCACATCGTGCACATTCCTTAACCTTTGCAATGCGTTAAAGGGTGTCCAAACTTCCATTCATTTGTCTCTTATAGCACAAGACTTTCAATGTTATACTTTTATTCAATTGTTTCTTAAATTTCGTTATCCAAAATGCATCACTAAGTATTTCTGTTGAAATAACAAAGTAAATAACCTACTTACCTGTTTCTTTTACATTTGTTTAAGATAATCACTCTTCTTCGTATACCACCTTTAGTTACTATGCATGATCATGGTATTCTACAGTTATCTAAACTATTAGGTGCGCTTTCGAAGAGTTACCTGCAGCTATTCAACTCTTATGTAAATTAATATTTTTTTTTCATCATGCATCGGGAATTTAATCGTTCACGCATTCGTTTCTCTCGTATTTTAGTGATTGCTATTTGTTGCATTGTATATTATTGTTAACTTTTACTTCTGCTTGCGTTATTAATTCCGTTTTTATTTCAACGTTATACAGAGTGGATCAAAAGTTTTAATTATTCATCAATCGTATACATGAAATGTATTTGTAACTAGGGTACTTAAATAAACACATCCTGTATACTCATTAAATCTGTACAACTAACACCATCTCTCAGCTTTATACAGAGTGAATCAAAAGATATCGTTAAACGTAACTTCCATACATGAAACAGATAAGGCATTATTTTTTATTTACTACGCCGTATATTTATCGTATTCTGTACAACTAGCACAATCTCCCGACGCATGTAGATTGCCCCTAAATTGTTAACTATGTCTCCAAAATGCGCGAATAGGCTCACCTAGTCACAAAGAACACAATTCCCAGAAAGCGTTTCCCTGCTATAAGATTGTGTGGGCCGTTTATAAAAAAACTTTTGATAGTGATTGATTGATACAATAGTTTGTCATATGTGGTAGTACGTGAACAAAAGTTTGGGAATTCTGGAATCATCGTATTTAGACTAATAACAAAGAGTATATAGAAAACATTAAAAATCGCATGGCTTTCTAAAAGTTGGTGGGTAGAAATGACTAGTAAAATCATAAACTTACGCTACAATTTGCAAAAACAACAAACTATAATAGCTTTTTCCAAAATCACAATTGAAAATATTAAAAACATTTTTGTAATAATAATAATAAAAGAAAACATATCTAATTGAAACACATTTGATACTCATAAATTTTTCTCGATGCAAATAGTTTGATTTGTATAGACATTTGCATAAACATCCTTTTATCTTTTCTACATTAGTATTAGGTATCTTTTTATAAGATTCCGTCGTGACGATTGATTTTTATTTACTAACGGATGAAATTTTATTTAGCAAATTTCTATTACATTATTTGATAATTACTGATAATTATATTGATTTATTAATGTCTTAAATTAATTTATGTTCTACTAATTAACCGGTAATAATCTTTTAATCAGATAGAAAACTCTAGGGAAGTTATATAATCCCTTATAATTGTTCTAATTTCCCAACCAGATTAATACTTGTCCACATTTTATATGCACCGAATTGTCAAATTGTCAATCGCGCATTTGGGCTATATTGCAAATACAATTTTTCTTCTTTACTCAATTCCTACTGCGTTAGATAACTTAATGTCACTACATACTTTGATGTTCAATTAGTGTATATAAACCCCGTCTATGGTACCAACACCGACATATCTATTATTTCCATTTCGAAATTTTATTCATGAATCTTGTAAACCCCATTGATTTTTGTCTTCCCATTATAATAATACTCTAGTTTTTAATACTCTAATTAATCTCCTGTCCTTACGTCCTTGCGAATATCATAGATGGCGCAAACAAATATCTTAATTATTGCATATCTTGACTATTACAGCCTTCGGAAATATCAATTTTCGGGCGCAGGTGAGTTTAAGGTGAAACAGCGCGCTGGAACCTGGTCATTTTGTTCCTCCGTCCTCAGTAACTTACTGAGGACACCAGTAGTTTCGAGTCTTGTGAGTAATCCAAAGGTTCTCGTTCTCGTGGGCAGCTAAAAAAATTCTAACTGCTAATTAATGAAACAGCATTCATGATTTAACAAACTAACGTGTATTGCTGTTCTAGCCAATTTGAACAAGAAAAACAGAAATATATATACGCACAATTAAATGGCAGTAACAAATGAATAAATGTCAAATGAAGTCAGTACCCCATTGATGGCGGTTTGCAAAATAAACAGTAGCGATTGTATCATACACAAAATACACGCAATATTTAAGCACACATAATATTTAAGCAATATTTTGTACATGTAAAACAGTACAAAGGTACGACAATAATAATTATAAAACAAAATCAAAGCGATGTGGTAATAATAATAATAACAAAACACTAAAAATCCGTAAAGCATGTATAAGTAGTTAACAATTACACCGGGAGAGCGGGGATAAATCTAACTTAATTCCTAATGCGTACAGGGTATGATGGACAAGGTAGGAATCATAGGAATTCACTATAGGTCACCATAACACGCCATCGACGTAACTGCTATGTTTACTGAGTGATTAAAACTAAGTCCGTGAACGCAAATTAGAGTTATTGACTATAGTGAATGGAATAGTAAGGAGATCAGTATTAGTTACAATAACACTTCCTGAACGCAAATGTTACTGCTGCTAAAACTAACTCCGTGAACGCAAGTTAGTATTATACGCTCTAGTGACTTTTCGTACAATAACACCCGGTGAACGCACGCCGCTGAGCAGCTAAAGCTAGTCCCGTGTACGCAAGTTAGTACTACAGGCTCTAGGAATAGGAAATAGGTTGGTGGTAAGGTAGAAGAGAATCAAACCTATTCAAAATTACATGTGATAACGAGAACAGTATTTGGTATATCAAATCGAATGTGTTATATCTTGGCAACTATCGCCGGCTGTCGATTTCTCCATTGTCTCAGCTTTGGTGACGTTGGTCACTATGCTGCTGGTTGCTGTCGTTGGAATGCTTTCTTCGAATTCGCAAAATTGGAACTAAGTCAAAAATGTCGACGGCTATTCATAGACGGCTTCACAGACGCTTCGTTCAACTTCTAATTTGTTATACGAGTCTATGTGTAGTAATCACGCGACATTTTATTTCCCGACACGATCTAACTCACACAATCCTATAAAAACCCGCTACAAATTCACAGAACACATAAGTCCTCTCCCTTGGCGGCATTCTCGAGCATTAGAACAGACATATCAGCCTCATACACTACCAGCGAGAAGCAGCGACGCGGTATATTATAACGTAACATTGCACGATGCCAGCCAACTTGTTATCTATGACACATCGCACAGCAATGCGGCAAGCGGCGGGCTAAATTAATCTTTGACACACACAGGCATCTAGCATGCATAAATCGTCACACATATAATAACTAAGTAACATAAGATATAGCGACAGATAGGTGTTTAATTTAATTCCCCTACTACTTCCTAGCGTACTAACGCTGCATACATGTAGTAGCAATAATACCATAGAAAATGCGTTTTATTAATCTACAAAAGCTAGTATCATGTATGTTTATTTATGTATTTATTTATTTAATAGAAAATACGTTTTACATAGCAGTGACAGCGATAATAATTAATAACATTTCTTTATACATTGAATCTTTTTAGATACTATATATTTATTATGAAGGACTACGTAATTTAGGGATACTTTTAACTCCTCAGTAACATGCTTTCCTACGCCTCTCGTTTCTATTGCAATACTGTATTCATACCTCCAACCAAGGCGTTAACGCCATATTCATTTCAACAACTCGACTATCCATTACCAGGTCATGACTATAAAGAAGAAAAGGGAGGTAAGGGAAATCCTGTGGAAGGTCAGAACGCAGGAAGCGACGTGGAAAGAGTATGGGGAAGCTAGAAATA
>WYDF02289333.1:0-16402 GCA_009867245.2 Adranes taylori
AGGCTGAAGAGGATGATAAATCCTAAAGCCTCCTTTAAACAAACTCACCAATCTCCCAACAGTATACAATCCCAACAAAAAGATGACAAGTTTATAAAATCATTCAACGCGAAACCGTGCATCTATTCAGTATTATACAAACTTTCGAACTGTAAGCATCGGTATACAAGTATAAAATGCTGAAATGAAGTAAGAAGTAGTTAACGTGTTTAGGATTAGCTAAAGGCAATAAGAAAAAACATTCAGTTAGTGTCCGGTGTGCCAACCGTCCAGTGTTACATTTTTATAAAACCGAACACATATGGTGTAAAGGTGATGATGAATATTAGTGTAAAGGAGGTGACATTGCTGCGTTCTTTAGGGAGTATAAATATACAGGACAAGCAATAGGATTACACGAAGTTCTATCAATTCATCAAAGTTCTATTCTTTCAGACAACAAAATATATGCGTGCGACCAATGTGCCAAGACTGTATGTAATGCGACAAATCGCGTTAGTTGTCCGCACTCCGAGGAGACTTTACGCGTCAAGATCATATGATGCAGCACGTAAAGTAATATCATGGAGATATGAACAATTTATGCGCTGGTGACGAGTGTGGTGTGGTGACGACTTCTGGTACTGAATGGTGCAATCATGCAAAGCAGCATAAGACAGTACCGGCTAAAAATCGAGCATTGATATACCATCTGCATCAACTGACCCGAATGCATTCGATGTTATAGGCGATGGTTTCCAAAACAACCACAACTTCGATGCGAAACATGTAATGCCGATTTCAATTGCCACAAAGTCTATGTCAGTCATTTCAAATCCGTGGACCATAATAATAAACAGTTAGCTCCAATTGGCAGCGGATTTTTCAAGGTTAGGTCTAGTTTTAAGGACCGTGTCTGTTCTTATCGAGTTGAGACACCGCCAACTACCAACTTTACGTCTTTTCTAACATCAATGAAAGCGGGGGTGCATGGATTGTGGAAGAACCATTTGGAATACGGAGGGCTCTAGATTAATCTTGAGCTCTTTAGCATGTACAAGAAAACCTGACCTAACCGTGAACACACAATCGACTGCAGAACTAAAGTCATTCAATACAAAAAATGTAATCATTACACAGGCCACTGATCTTGACGAAACTTACGATGAATTCGTAGCAAAATTATTGAAAAAGGCGGACGAAGTCCAAGAACTGGAAAGCGACTGGAGCTTAGTTGCAGTCAAAGTTTTAATCATAAATATTAACATGTTCCAGCTAATTGGTTGTTCGTCATACATGGAACTGCCACGTGAAATTGAAAACATACATACTTGTATTAACATGAGGAATGTAGCCGACGAGGCGCGTTTTGCTTGGTCGGTCGTGGCATCTCTGCATCCAGGCAAAACACGCCAACAAAATGAACCGTTCAGTTATCCACATTACTAATCAGTTTTTAAGTTGGATGGAATTAATTTTCCAATAAATTAACCGAAATTAAGAAAATAGAAGGATTGAATGAGATTAGAGTAAGTTTGTATGGATTGGAGGAGCCCTCGGACCAAATAAGAACAAATAGAAGGTATGACATTGTTGGACCAATTTACTATTCATCTCTCAAACGTGAACGACACGTAAATTTGCTGCTTTTAGAAGCCGATTCAAAACTCACCCACACACATACACACACGAATTAGAATTCTCTGATTATAAAAACGATATGCGCTTACTATTTGTAGTGTACGCAGATTTTGAGTCGATACAGGAACCAATTCCCACCCGTGCACCACCTCCCGCGTCCTCACACACCTATTCCACACACAAACATACAGCCTGGTCCTTTGCATACATCATTAAATGTAATTACAACGATTCTTTGCCAAGTTTTCAGACTTAAGCAGGTCCCGATTATGCCAAAGTCTTTATTCAAAAATTAATACTGGACGCACAACGTATATTTCCTCAAGATATCAATCCCATAGTTCTTATGAAACAACTAAGACCCGCCCAACAAATCTCCTACTCATCCACAAACACCTGACATATTTGCTATATTGAAATACTGGTACATGAAAAGGTAAAGGATCATGATAATCTCACAGGTAATTACATTGGTCCGGCCTGTTCGAAATGTAATCGCAATTATAAACTGCCAAATTTCCTGCCAGTTTTCTTTCACAATTCACAAAGTCATAACAAGAGTTGTTATGACTTCTTTTTTTTAATCTGCCCTCTTTATTAAAGATCTGACTGAAGCAGGAGAAAATTACATGCAAGCAATTACAAATTGATGTAATTGCTCAGACCAAAGAGCTTTACATATCGTTTTCGAAATCCGTCGATGTGGGATCCTACAACGACAGATATGGTAAAGAGCGAGTTCACGTATTTAAATTACTGTATACTATTATGCATACGTTCTACATCCGGCTCACTATTACACTACACCCGGTATATCTTTTTCAGCTGCCTTGAAGATGTCCAAAATTAAATTAGAACTTCTTAAAGATCTAGATATGCTACATGTTCTAAAACGTGCAATTCGTGGTGGCATATCGAACTGCATATATCGTCATGCACGAGCAAATAATCCCCACATTACTCATCCCGACTATTCCTATAATCCTTCTGGACCTACACCGTGCAACGCATATTGGGACGCCAATCATTTACATGGTTGATCCCTATCACAACCGGTGCAATATGGGGGTTTTCAGCAATTATTTCAAGACAACATTGAACATTTCGATTTATCAATTATAGCTGCAGAATCCAGCATAGGCTATTTATTGGAAGTTGACCTAGATTATCCCCACTCCTTGTCTGATGAACATAATGATCTGCCCTTCTTTGCTGAAACTCTGGTCCCGTCTACATCAAAATTTAAAAAATCCACCAAATCCCCAAAAGTTGAAAAAGACTTCTATTAAACGGCTTGTATGGTAAAAGTTTGGAAAGATTAGAAAAGCGGCAAGACCTTACCTTGTAGTAACTAGGGAAGATCAAGGGAATCGACGCGGAGCTTGTAGCTTCATTATTAAACTGAATTTCAGCGATATCTCCATTTCTTCAGAAAATCTTTCGACCATCCATTTACGTCTTAAACTTATCTGTGATAAACCTATCCGTGATGGGTTCGCTGTACTTAATTTATCAAAATGGCTCATGTATGACTTTTTATAATTAGGTAAAGCCCGCATATGGTTATATGGACACTGATTCTTTCACGCTCCTGATAATTTTTACAATGACATGAAATTACATTTACAACGATTCGATAGATCTAATTTTCCCCATCTAATCCCTACCAGATTCCGCTTCAACATAAAGCAGTGCCCGGAAGTATGAAGGATGAGTATGACGGTAAGCATTTATCCGATTTTATTGGTCTCAGACCGAAAATTTGCTCTCAAATTTCAGAGACATCTTTGACAAAAGGTGTTCGATCTCGGCTGATGATTCCAGGAGATGTATGTTGGGCTATATTGTCCTTTAGTGGTGCCAATTGAATTTCAGATCCATTAATCTGATTTGGCGACACAACACCCTACCCCTTCTTGAGTCCAGGGAGGAATGAATGAGTGTTCGTGGATGAGTATATTTTTATAAATGTTTTTTACAGCGGATCGAGTAGTGTGGACTTTCATTTTATATAGTAATTTTTTGTATATTTTTTATCTTGTAATTTTTTTATTAAGTGACATTTATTTGTTCATTTTTCTATTGTACATTTATTAATTATTATATTTCATTGTTTGTTATTTCATTTTTTATATTGTCATTTGTTTGTTGGCCCTATTTTTATATTGCAAATATTGTTTACTTCATTGTTTATATTGTACGTTTATTGATTGTTTATTATCTTATTGCTTGTTGTTTCATTTTTTACTATTGTTATTTATTTGTTCATTTTTATTCTTATATATTGTCACTTTTGTAATATTATTGTTTGTATTATATATTTTGTTTATTGTTTCATTTTTTTATTGTACATATTGTATTATAATGGACTCTGTTCCATTTTTTATTTTGTAATTTTTTGTTTATTGTATTCTTAGTGCTTATTGATTATTTCTTTACATCTATGTCTTTAGATTTGTTTAAATATATTTGTTTAAAACTATTTGTTTACATGGATTGCATATATTAAATATATGTTCATTGTAAAATATTATAGTATCTAAAATAAATATTGTTTATCTAATTTCTTTGTTTTATTTATTTGCCTATCTATGGTATATACATAGATTTTTATTTGACTCAAATCGGATGAGAATATTCATAATTAATAATATTAGACGGGTTAAAACACACAATCATCTTGGGTTCATTGAAAATAGCGATTTATTTATTTAAATATATAACTTAGTCAAAACAATTGGGAAAAAAATCATAAGCTACCTTGCGATGAAGAATATTAAAAACTTATAAAGGCAGGTTTATTTAACTTTGCGGAGATTTACCAACGATTGACAGACAAAAGTACCAGTTACAAAAAAACTTCGAAACATAATCTCAAATTCAAACAGCCAGTCCACCATGCAGGTCCCGGAGCAGAGCAGAGTCCCTTACCACAAGCCCCATTGAAGCCCTCTAAGGAGTCCCCTGTCCCCCCAACCAGAGCAGGCAACCCCGAGACCCCACCGCTGGTCGCGGAGACCCAAGTGCCCATGCCTCGAACATAATTACAGTCTACAGATTTTAAAAAATTGAATCAGGGATACCCCAGAATTACAACCGGAAATGCCATGTCATCTGCAATTTTGGATTTTCAAATTACACCTGTCAAATCACCACACTATTTATTCTATACCCAAATATACCGCTCCGCGGAACGGTTACAATTTTTAGCGCGATTTAGGAATAGGTCCAGAATGTTGGAAGACTGTCCAGAATCGGTAGTCTGCAACTATTTTTATTGGAGTTTATTTTGATTTGATCATACTGAAAACTCAATATATAATTAATATAATTTTTACAATTTGGATGTCTCTTTTATTGAGTTTTCATAAATAAATTTTATAATAAAAATCGCCCAACGGACTTATTGCGTATAAATATGTATTTAAAATCTCAAAATAATGGTACAGCCATATATGAATCTTTAATTTTATTTTAATATTCAATATTAAAATAAATTAATAATTATTTAGAGCTATCATATAAACTAGGAGAAGGAATTGTTTTAATTATGCTAATAATCATTTGTTTAGTATTATGTTTGTTACATTAATCCTAGATTTTCTATTCTATCTTTATGACATGTTAAATTCATCTTCTATCATTTTTCGAGATTAATAATTCCCATATCATAAAATTTAAAAAGCTGATTTATTTAGTTTCAGCTTTCACATTTTTACTCCTCTATTAAATTTTATTTGGACAATAGTTGTTTAAGGTAAATAGTCTATCCTATAAATCGTCTACCCTTTAAACCACCTACCCATGAATTTGCTTCGCTGTCCGTTTTACCACGGCCTGAGGTTTTTTTCGTTCGTGACGGACATATGGGTATAGTAAGTACATTAATTATAAATAATAAGTACGGACAGGATACGTGAATTAAATAAACGTATTTCAGAAAACATTTTCATTTATATGTAAGGGAAACTATTGCGCATAAATGTATATGTCAGAGTCCGATCATAGATATGCTCGTATCATGAAAGCCCGATCATTTCATGAAATAATGGTATTTCATGTAATGAGATCGGGCTCTGAGATTTGTACACAGGTCATTCAACAGGCTTGACGTATTTTACTAAACGTACTTTACGCATTGCAAGGACCATATTTACGCGCAGGCTATATACGTTGCAGCTTGGGGCCATGCCCCACACAAAAGTTATGTTTAAATTTTGTTACTTATTTAGATTAGAATGTAAACTAGCTTTTTTGTTTTTCTATACAGTAGTGTATTTCCTGATTGTGCATGTTATTTCCGAAACAATAAAAATATCCGGCATAGGACTAATTGTCAAGCAGAAGAGACAGCAAAACATTGGCGAGAAGTGCTTAGAAGACTGATGAATTTGATAGTGTTTATTAGTGAAAGAGGTCTAGCCGTTCAAGGCGATTACCAGATACTTGGTTCACCAAATAAAACCACGTAACTACGTAAATACCACGGACTATTAGAATATGACGACTTTTTGAGGAACCACATAAAAGGGTATGCAAACTGAGAAAGTGGTTATACAAATTTCTCTTTGACGAATTGTGAGGAAATACAACATTTAATTAGTAATCCTTTTTTAATGAAATTATCGTCGAACTCGAACTTAGAAATCAAAATATTATTCTATATTGTTGGACTCAGCTCCACACGAAGGTCATGTTGATAATTTTCAGATAATTTTCATAATTTTCAAATAGTTTGTGGAACATACGCCAGTTGAAAGATTTATTACATTTATGCCTAACAAAGGCCACAAAGCTAGGGACACGTTTCAAACCTTGATCATTTTGTTAAAGAGAATGATATTGATATTAGTGATTGCCGTGGCGTCTTATGATAATGCTTCCACAATGAGCAGATAGTATAAGCAGAAACTGAAAAGCAATTGTATTCTAGTACCACTAAGTACGACAACGACAACACGTTGGTCATGTCGAGCTGATGTTACAATAGCTCTTTAGCGAGGCTGTCAAAAATTTCAAAATACAGTTTTTGAAATGTCTGGATACAAGGACGATTCAGAAAAAACGCATGTTACTGCTCAGGGTTCATGTAACCGAATGTCAAAGATGGAAATAGGATTCTTTATAGTATTTTGGGATGAAATAGTGAGCCAAGTCGAAGCAACGAAGAGAATGACAGCCAGCAACAGTTGCTGAGAAAATAATGCGTTTGGTAAGCGATTTCATATGCCATATACTGCTTTGTTGATTGCCATATGCCATATACTGCTTTCTATATACTGCTTTGTATATATATATGTATTCAATGTATATATTCGATTCTCCTTCTTCCCTACCACCAACCTGTTTCCTATTCAATACAGTATATAATTCTAACCTGCGATCATCGTGTTTAGTTTTAGTCACTCTACAACAGAAACACCAACGATCGACGCGGTGTTACGCGTCATACGGTGATTCTTTGTCATTACTCAGTAGTGTGTATACTCCTAACCTCCGCGCATCGATATTATCCATAGTCGCTCGGCAACAGTAACGCCTACGCGCATCGGGGTGTTACGCAGCTTATAGTGGTTCATTGAATTCCTATCGTTTCCGCTTTTCATATCGTATATTGAGATTTATCCCAGCTTCCCCATTGCATTACAAATCATTTGTACATGCTTCCCGCTTTATTACTGTATTGTTGTTATTTTATCACCGCACATTTGAACAGCTTTACATGCACAATATATTGCTTTGTTTATAATATAAAAGTTTTTGTTCATTTTCTAATAGCCATTGTTGCGATATTAATTTAATTTGATATTTTTTTGTATTGATTTAATTTTGTATTAAAATTTCTTTCTTCATTTGTATTGTCTATGAATTCTTTAAAATCTTTAATGCAGTTTCATTAACAAGAAACTAAAATTTGTCTTGATAAGAATAACTACTTACGTACTTAGCTGCCCGTGGAACAAAAAGAACAATTCCAAAATGCGGTTCCACGCTAGACTGATGTGTCGCCTGAGAATCATATTTCCGGAAGATATTTTATTCTGTAGTAAGCTATTAGGTTGCGGCATTTGTGCCATCGCTAGGACTCTCTATTTGCTGCGGGAGCGAGAGTGTATCACAAATTAGTTTAAACAAGCTGGGTTTACGGTATGTTGAGTTGTTGGTTTTCATTAATTGATAACAATGATGCTAGCGGAAGCAGAGAGTACTGCTGAAGGTTTCCACCAATGCCACAAATGGATCCATCTACCCTAACCCGCTTTTTAAACAAACTGTTTTTCATGTAGGTAATCAATATGCAGTTTTCAAAATAATTAACTTATTAACCTATCTAATTAAGCTTAAAATAAATTATCTTTATTAACAGCTCGAAAAATTATCAAATCTCGTTGTTTCCAAGTTACTACACCTTTGGTTCTAAGGGCAGGAGACATTTTGAGAATAGGCTACTCATGTCATAATAAGAATCTTTTTATAATAAGTAATCATGCCTAAATAATGAAATAAAATAAATCTAAGAATCAGAATTCCTAAGAGACAGAATTTTGAGGGTTAAAATTACTGATTAATTTTCGTCAAGATTTTTTACGGAACCGTGGTTATAGCTAGAGTCTCTACTCTCGCATTTCTTTTGTTACTACAATATTGACAATTTCAACTAATCAGCCTATATTCTACAGTGTATGTCGACACAACGTTAGTTACTTACAGAAGCAACATGTGGGGGCAGTTCAGGGGCTTCACGTTCTGACAAACAACATAATGAAAGGGTGCAATAAATGGAGAATTTCGCCTAAGCTTTATATTATCATTATTATAATATGTTGTATTAGTTAATGAGTAAACAAAAAAATTGTATGCAAACAGCCCTGATACAATATTTATCATACAATAAATAAGTACCACCATATATATAACAAAGTCTTACATTGTTACATATTTAAACATCAACAGAGTTTATCCAATATATCCTATGTCTGTCTCATTTTTGTGTTCAATTTTAATCCAACTATCCTTTTATGCGTGTTCCAAAAACTGATTTCCAAACAGTTTACGACGCGTCCTTTGCGAACACAGACGCCCGCTAGAGCACGACGCGTCGCGTCGAACAGCGGCAAAGCGTCGTTTCGATGTATATCGTTTTAATTTACATACAGAAAATACCTATTCAGTTTTTTAAAATAGTGTTCAAAACCATTTTAGAAGAATTTTTTAGTATTTGAAATATTTTTTTTTTATATATGTACATATACATTTTTCTAATCTATCAGTTTAAAAATTATTATAAAAGAGTATTATTTGTTTGAACTAATTAATTACATTATTCATTTTAATAAGTTCTTAAAATAATAATAATAATAATAACAGAGTAATTTTAAATAGCTTAATTAATTTTTACAGTGAGTGTAATACAATTAAAAGCTCAAATCAAATAATGAAATTAAGTTTTTAATTAATCAATGTAAATTACAATCAACTAAATTTCGATCTGAGATATAATTTTTTAATAATTTAATATAGTATTTATGGCATATATAGCGAGCTGTTGAAAACAAATAACAATTCAATAAAACTAGGATTATTAATAAATTATTTGTATTGAGGTATATGTTACTAAACAATAACATTTTTTTTATCTCAAACAATAAATTAGAAAGTAAGTATTGATTTCTAAATGTAGAAAACTATTTATATATAAAATAAAAATAGAATTATTTGTTAAAAGATCAAGTAATAAGTCTAACAACATATCTTTGATTCGCAGAAAATTACAAAATTTACTATAGATTTCTTACAGCAATGATTGATCCAACTTCATAAAGCTTTTCTATTTGATATTTTATCATTTTAGCACCGATTATTCACCCTCAACTAAGTTACCGATGCCTTAAATAGCACAATAATAAAATGTTGATGTGCTGTAATAATTTAATAAATAAATCAGTATATTGGACTGAAAAGATTCATTTTTTATTTCAATTTAAAATCTTTGTAAGAGCATTTCGCCAACAATACTGTCTTCATCAGACAGAAAATAAAAATAAAATTGAAGTATTTGAATGATATAATTTGATTTAAAAAAATAATTTATAAAAGTTAAAATAATCTTTCTTATTTATATTTTAAATAAATATAAAAATAAGAAAGATTATTTTATCTTCAATTGTAGTTCATTAATTATAATATGAATATTCCAAAATAGCATAAAATTTTCTAGGATTAAATAATCATTGAAAATTATCCACCATATATTTTCTATTATCCCCCATTATCCTCCATATATTAAAAAATCACTTTCAATACAAAATTAAATACTGCTCAAAAATTAATTGTTTAAAATTTACATTGAAACAAAATAAAAACAGCAACTGTAACAAAACAAAGTAACGAAACATAAATAAGAACAATCAAAGTATCAATGACAATAATGAATCAATGAAAATATTCAGTTTAATTCAATAAAAATAAAATGAAACAAAAAAATTATTTTAGTAAAAACAAAATTGCAAAATAACCTTTTTATAAAATCTCTGAAAGATTACTGAAAATGTTATTATTTGTCAATTTGATAGAAGATTATTAGAGAAATGGTATTTAATTGTAAGATTATACTATATCAATACATGAATGTGACTCTGAAACTAAATTATATTATTACTATTATACAATATCAATTGACATTACATTTTAATTAAGTTATTAATAAATCAGTTAAGAATTAAAAATGGAGGGCTTAAAGAATTCTTATGTTGGTGTGAAACGATTATATCTAATTTTTTTTTATTAAATTTGCTTTTTTTTAAAATAAACATTTAGTTAAATTTTATTTCTTTAGATAGTATAGTAGTATTATTAAAATTATATTTATATCCAGTTTTATATGAATGTGAGACTAAACTTGTTTGTTCATTATTATCGTGATTAAATGTCCTACAACTTAATTGTTGACTATAAATTCTATTTTTGTGTAATTGCATTGTTTCTAATATAAGAATTACTTCTAGTTAATGTAAACAATTGCTTTTTTAATTTTGGTTCTTATTAAAAGTTGTATTAATTTATTAGATAATTTATTAATAGGTAGAATAGAAAAATCAATTTTGTTAATAAAAAAAATATTGATTATTTAACAACTTATAATACTAAAACAATCAAAATTTTATATATACAACTTAATGACCCATTACCTTTTAATTTACATTCCAATCTTGTTTACAAAATCAATTGTTTACATTGTACGAAGTGCTATATTGGAGAATCAAAATAATTACTCAAAAATAGAATTTATAATTACCAATTAAGTTGTAGAACACATAAACACATAAAAAATCCCCAATTTGACATAAACAAGTGTTTTGAGTTATAGTAGTTTCAGAATAAAATATAAACTTTATCTACGTCTGATGGATAATTTCTCTTGAACACAAATGCACATATATGAAACTCATTTATATAATTTTTCTAAACAGGCTGATTTTTCAAATCCGGTCCATTAAATAGTTATGCCAATTAATTAGCATATAGGTGAATAAGGAGTGCAATAGAAAACAACAAATTTCGTAGAAGGCAAGCGTTAATTTTTTGTGTTTGCTTAACCCTAATTTTATTGTTTTAATATTTATAATACGTATAGATGAATTTAATCGTGTTCATTATGATGGGCTGACAAGGAAATTTGATTCTAATTATAACCCAAAAATATTTACGATGTCTTTGGATTCATTTAGCAGAAAATTCAAAGATAAAAATTTTCGATAAAAATTGCAGTTAAATTGGTGATGCGGGCAGTGTTCTGTTGGTGCGTGAATCTGGAGTCGGCGGTCTGACAATGTCGGCGGGAACGGACGGAGCGTGCGGAGGTTAATCACTGTCGCCAAAGATTCCTCTGAATAGCTGGTGACGGGATATAACCATCCTTTAGCGGGTGTGGGCGGTAGCGAAACGTCTCCAGGCGATTTAATCGGGGAGGATAAACCGTATGGAATACACGGAGCTTCTGTTTGGCTTCGCGGTAGATTGGTCGGCGTCGTTGGAGTTGGCGGGTCGTTATTTACTAGGTAGTGCGGCATGCGAGGACAGCGGAGCGAGGCGGTTGGCCTTCCGAATACCGCGGTTTTCTCATTGAGGATGTAGATTTTTGCAGGGAAGGGTTACAAAAGGTTTATGATAGGTGACCAGAATTAGAAGTAAAAAAAGATATCGAAAGATTAGGCTAAAAATATACATGCCATAGATTAGATAATTATCGTGAGAGGTAATTACCGGAAGTTTCCGCCGAAGGATTAAATGTACGTATTGTATTACCTCTGTTTGCTGGAATAGAAATTTTGTTACTGACTAAGAGATTTTAATTTAAATCTTGTAAATAAAAAATTAAATTGGTGTTTGCGTTGGTGATGCTTTACTTCGAAGATACAAAAACAACCAGTTCTTTATACTGCGAATATGTTCGCTGTCAAAAATCAGAGTTGAATGTTTAAGGGAATTAAACTGATTGAAACATGCGACTAATGTTCAATCGAAGGCAATCAGACAAAAGCTCTAAATGGGTCTTGTCCAAAATAGGCCTAGGTATGGCTTTTTATACGAAACTAGAGATTTTTGGGGTCCGCCTTCGACGGCGGCAGCTTTTGACGCTGACGGGAACAACTAGGCAGCACTTTGTCAAAATTTCTGCTAAAATTATTAGAAGCGGATAACTTACTCAAGCAAGAAGCTTTCTTGCGGACGTTACAAATTTGAAGGAACAATATCGTTTACTATCCCTGCCACGATATTGCGTTTCAATGATTCTATGATGGGTTGCTCGCTAATCATCTTTAACGTGCAAACGAGCAACGAACTGCAATTTCCTTTCTACTACAGCTAAGTACCAGCCTAATGACGACCGCAATGACGGAAAGCGTACACAACGGTGGTCTACTTTTACGAACAATTGCAAAATATGCTTAGCCTAAGGTGACGTCCTCCTAAAGCACTAAAAATTGTCCGTTCAAAAATACGATATATCGGTGTATGTAGTAGACGAGGCCACGCAAAGTTCAATAAACTTATGAAAAGGGGGTCGTAAAAATCTCTCTCGGCGAGACAATGATTGCAGGTTCAATAGCCCTATTGAGAGCTTGTTTGTTTGAAAATAACATCGCCCGAAACGAAACCTATAATAAAAGAATTTACACGGGAAGATGAAAATCAGAAAGGCGCCATAAAAGAGAGAATCATATTTGTCTTTCTTGCTATGAACGCAATTTTTTATCGTATTTCGCTTTGGCACAGACTCACAAAAGATGATGCTATATGGTTTCCTTCTCACTTCTTTGCAGACTCATGTCTAACACATGAAAATAAGAAATGATGTTGTGTGTGATTTTGTGTCAGTGGGCTCTGAGTTCTACTCCCTCCTATGAGCTGCACCGCGCGAAGGGAATCAACGTTGTTTGCTTGAATTTGAAATCGCGAAACGAAAGTCTATAATAAGAAAAATTGTATAAGAAGATTTGTCGGCATAAAACATTAAGGAACGCATCTCTATCTCTTTCTCTGTCTCTCTCTCTGTCTCTGTCGCTCTCTCTCTCTCTCTCTCTCTCTCTCTGGATACTCATTATTGTTCTCCTTTACTGCGCCCGATGCAGCCTTATACAAAATGAACGTGAAAACATGTGTCGAGATAAAGCAGAAAAAGGAAAGACGGCGAAAGTAGTGCTGCATTCTCTATCCTCTTTTCTCTTCTGGTTCTTTCTCTAACCCAAGCGAAGACAGGCGTTCCATTTTGCGACACCGATCGGCAACGCTCTTTCCTTCCGGTGCAAGCGGCTCTGAGTTTCCTGCTCCTCACCTATTCTTGTGTACAAAGAAAGACGAACGTTGCTCGGTTCGATTCTATACATGTAGTTCGCTGGCTGCATGCACAAAAAACTTGGTATTATACCTTGCAGTTCTTTTCCTTGTTCAAATTGTTGTATAATAAATCAATTCTTGATTTGTTAATTATTGCGTTATTTATTTATTTAATTGATTGTTTTTGAATGTTTTACTCATTTATCGATTTGGGTGAAGACTATGACGATATGCCGGTAACGTTAGATTTTAATGAGAAAACATGTTTAATTTCTCATTAATATGATACTGGACAAACATTTGATTTCAAATAAAATATTATATTAGCTAAACGAATAAATATAATAAAATGATTATTTTTAGGAACAATTCACAATAAAACAGTACTTAACACTTGAAACAAAAAATTATACTAGTTCTTCAAATCTGTAGATTCCAAGACGTTGCTTACTCATATATTTCACTATTATTTTACAAAATTATATTTCATTCTGGTTGAAATTACATATTGCTAAGGGTAACTGAAGATAACTGGAGAATGGAAGCCACGACTCTTATACTCCGAGATATCTCTAAGCAATGTTTAATAATTTTATATTTGGCTTTCAGGGCGGTGGAGTTATCCGGAGGATATGAGCCACGGTGATTATACTCCAAGATAGTTCCACGAAAGCATTTATATGTAATGTATTTAAGTTCAATATTATATTGATGGATATAACTGATTCATTGATCTACAGGGAATACCAAGAGGATGAAAATCAGGGAATACCTGGTTCCCATACTCCCATCATTCAAATAGTTTTATTGATATTCTTTCGCTATTTTTAATCTTCTGTCAAATTGACAAATAATAACATTTTTACTAATCATTCAGACATTTTACAAACAATAATTATAGAATAATTCATTTTATTTTTATTGCTTTAATATTTTTTAATAACCAGTTGTTTTAATTTATGTTACTTTGTTTCAATATAAATTTTATATAATTAATTTTTGAAAATTGTTTAATTTTTTATTGAAAGTGTTTTCTTAATATATGGAGAATTTTTAAATTCTAGAAAACTTTATTCAATTTTGGAATATTTTTTTATAATTACCAATAATCCAAGCTAAAATAATTGCTGATTATGCCATTGTCTCATATACCGATTATTATTACTTATGACATAATGAAAGAGTAAACATTACATGAATGTTAAAATTTATTCAGATGTTATTTTTAAAAGTAACAGTTATTGAAAAATTTTATGAAGAAGTTTAGAAAACGTAAATCTTTTTCAGTCCTCAAATGTTATATCGTAAATAAACTAAAATAATTTCCCTGGATGAAGGACATAGAAGTGTGACAGAGTCTCTCTCTCCCAGACTCTCCCTAGCGACTATCACCGACGGCACAAACGATGCTCTTTATAACTCCAGAATAAAACGGCCTTCAGAAATATATCATCGAGCGCCAGGTCAGTTTAACGTGAGACGGCACTCTGGAACAGATCTTGTTGTTCCTCCGGTATTCTGTGGCTTCCTGAGGGCACAGGTAGCTGCGAGTCTTGTGAGATGTAGAAGATGCGTGCTCTTGTGAGCAGTTAAAATAAACATAATGCTAATGAGTGAAACATCATTAATGATTTAACAAAAACGCCTATGGTTCTTCATAGATAATATAAACAGATAAAGAAACTATGAATGCACAAATAAATGTTCATGTATAAATCTCAAATTGAATTAATGACGTAATAATGGCGATTAAATAAATAATACCCATTTTATCACAAACAAAACAACTTGCCAAACGATAAATATAATAAATCAGTACAAATGTATAATAATAATCATGAAACAAAATGATGTGATAATAATAATAATAATAAAACAGTGATACGCAGGGCGGTTATGTAGGTGAGCTGATAACTGTTGGGCCACTATAGCGTACCCAACCGCTTAAGGGTGGATACGCACCCGAATAGCTTAAGGGAGTAAGAAGATCGTATACCCCCAATGGCATGTTGACAACAAAAGGGAGCACATTTCTTGCCGGCCACTCCCTAGCTCCTAAACTGTGAAATACCCTTGGGTTTGTGGGCAGTGGCACAATGTCCCCCGCCGACAAAATTTCCAGGTTTCTTCCGGGTCAGCTCCCCGGAAGAAACTACACACTTAGTTCCAAAGAATAAAAAATAAACAAGTGAAACCAGTCCCTCAGTTGTCTGTAGCTCGAGATGCAGGCTCTCTAACGAGGGAGGAACTGAGTCCAACGCCGGGACCGAGCGCCTGGAGTGGACAAAGAGATTGCGTCAGGACTAAATGCACGCCTATGCATTGAACGAACCCGCTAAGAGGCCGCAAGAGAGGCTACATGAACAGGATGCATAGTATCTGGTTGGATATGCATCCTAAACAGTCAAATATGTCCAAACTACGTAGCCTCTCTTAAAAGGAAACACTATCAGCTATTGCGGGAAGATAATGATAAAGATGTAAATGACCCAAACAAGATCTGCACAGAAACGGCCACTTCATATGATAATGCGCACGGGTCCATTGAGGATTTAAAGGTAAGACAGCACCATCATTTTTCTAAATTCTTGCCAAAATCAAAAGATATTACCAAGGTTAAATGTGTGATAGAAGAGAGAATCCATCTTAATTCCCACTTATTAAGCATACATCAAAATATGCACCAGGCCACTTTAGTATAAGTTCCGGAAGGGAAGCGTCAAAGTGGCGCAAATTTGCAGAAATTGCTTAGTAAGAGGAAGAAGCTGGAGGGACAACTTAAAGCAAAACGACAGGAAATTTCAAGACTGCATAGTGTTGGTGGATTATATAATTAGTGGGATAAAATACACTCCAAAAATTCGAAGGATCATAAAAAAGATCCGGTCTGCACACCACACACTCAATAAAGTTATTTTAGTAACTATTAAACAAAAGCACATTG
>WYDF02289344.1:0-10602 GCA_009867245.2 Adranes taylori
TTCTCTAATTGTTTATTTTGTCCAGAAGAAGAAGAGACGGTTTTGTTAAAACTTTACTACTGTTTAACTGATTAATATTAAGTTCAGTTACAGGTACCCGCAAGATCTAACACACCTGGTTAACTTTCCACTGAGTATACTTGGGCCTTCAGAGAGCCTCGGAGGACCGTAACAATATCAGTTCGAAGTGCAGTCTCACTTTAAACAGACCTGGCGCCCGAAAAGATTCCTGAAGACCGAATTATTCTAATATCTAGTGGCGCCATTATTGTGACAAACTTGAGCACATGTATCTATTAGAGATAGTACGTCACAAACTACTACACATAAAACAACAAAGTAAAAAGGTTATCTTTGACGCGTAGCATAGGTCGCCTAATAACAGTACTTATTGATGCATTCGTTGAGTGTTTTCAAGAGAAATGTAGGGATAGTATTGACGATGCAAAATAAGGATAAATTAATAATAGTTGGAGATTTTAATGTCAATTGGAAAAGTAACTTGTCAAGTAAGAGAAAATTAATAGCAATTATGGATCAGGAAGGTTTATGTCAACTTATAAAAGACTATGCAAGGCTGACAAATAATAGAAACTGTAATGATAATAACATATAATATAAAGCCAATAGTACTCCTAAAATTAGTAACTGTCATTGGCAGGTAATAAAACTAAATAAGATATCAGATATCTTACAAAGTAAAGCGGTTAATTGAAAGTAAAAAATAGATTAATGAAACGTGTGCTTAAACCCAATAGGATTAAATTCGTAATGAGGAAACAGATACACTAAAACCACATACATTTATTACAGAAAATTTTACTACTGAAATAGAACGATGCACCACATTAAAAAAGTGCTACATTGTAAGCGATAGATGTTGGTTCAACAAAAATATAAAATATCAAATAAACTTACGAAATTTGTTACACCAAAATTTTGAACATACTAGGAGAGAAGAATATTGGAAAATGTATAAGACACAAATATATTATGATAGAAAAAGTAAAAGATGGCCCCAAAAAGATGTGGAGAAGAATAAATGATGTTACAAGATAATACAAAAAAAAAAAAAAGATATGAACATCTTATAGAGACACCAAATGCAGAGTGAAAAGCATTTAAAAAAATAAGCTTAAATAAATTACGCAACACAGTAATGCAATAAATAAAAAATACAAATGGGCTGGAACGTTTAAAAATAAAAGGTTATAAAACATAAATTTGAGTACATTGGCTAACCATTGCTAAATCTGGTAAATTCGATCCCGAAGAAAATGAAAAGGTCAATTATTATTCCTATACAAAAAGTAAACGATAACTATGAGGCAAATAATCTGCGATCCTTCAATACTCTAGATTGTCTAGAAAAAATCATAGAATCGTGCGTATATCAACAGATGGTACCATATTTAAATGAAAATAATATATTAAGTGATGGGCGGATGTAATTACGACCGGAAAAAGTACAGCTACAAACGGGGCTATGTAAATTCGACCGGCAGTTTGAAGGCAGTTGAATGTCTGTGCCATTAGATGACCCCTTTCTTTGGTCAGGTAGCTGAAGGGATTCAGAAGTCAGTGTTCTACAAAAACCGCGTTACAATTTATATTGCAAGAATGGGAAAACCAACAAGAAAAAGACAATATTACTATTGGCAATATTCTTAGATTTTAAACGTGCATTTGAAACTATTGATAGGATACGATTACTTTGGAAACTAAAGCTGGTTTTAATGAGAGAAATGATGGTTTTAATGAGAGAAATGATGGTTTTAATGAGAGAAATGATGGTTTTAATGAGAGTGTTTATGCATGGTTTGAGAATTATTTAGCTGAAAGAACGCAACGCACTAAGTGCGCCAATGAAAAATCCACAGAATTGGAAAAGAACATTGGTGCCCCCACCCCCACAGGGAATTAAGTTGGGTCCGATTTTGTTTATATTGTATATTAATGACGTAATAAAAGTTCTCAAACACTGCAACATTCATATTTTTGCGGACAATACTCTTGTATAAATAAGTGAAAATGATAGTAAAGAAAACTGAAAGAGGATCTAAATGAAATTAGTGTCTGGGTAAGTGTTAATAAATTAAAATTAAATATAAATAAGGCTTAATATATGCATAATATAGTGGGACATAGAAGTTATATTAAAATTGGAATTAGTGCATATAATTTAGAACGCGTAAATGAATTTAAATGAGAACGCGGAAAATATTTAGGTGTAACAATGGACAAGAAATTAAATTTTCATATCCAGGGTGACAACATAATTAACCCAGGGTGACAATATAATTAACCCAGGGTGACAATATGATACCCAGGGTGACAATATAATTTAAAACGTTATCCAAAAAACTTATATATTCAAAAGAATAGGATATTTTATTAATAACAGGACAAAACAAAAATTTACAATGCTCTAATATTACCATACTTTATTTACTGTGGCACAATATTAACTAATTTTTCAAAAACTAAATTAAATAAACTGCAAGTGAACTAAACTAAATTCATGCGTGTTATACTTAATGCAAGTAAGTACACAAGTATTAAAGAAATGCTAAAACAATTACACTGGCTGACTCTTGAAAACGTAGTTATGTGTAACAACTTATTATTTATGCATAAGTTCCAAAGTACTTAAAGAATATAGTGAAATATAACACGGAAGTATATAACTATGGGACAAGGAAGAGAGACGATTTCCAGTTCTTATTTTTCGAAAATTTTAAAATGAATTACACCAAGACCCAATAAGATAAAAAAATTCTAAAAATATACTCTTATTTATATCATAAAGGAGAATAATCTCAGATAGTTTCATAGAAATCAGAAATGATCAAGTAGAATTTTGAAATCTTTTGGTTGATTTGACATGGAATGACCCTTCTAATAAAAATAAAATTAGCCCGAATAAACAACAAAAAAACTTGAAAAATCAATCACATAAATTCTAAATAAAAATGCCAGAAATAATTACAAAACATACAAGAAGAAAATATAGTAAAAAACTCTGTGCTATCTTTCTCAGGTTTTCTTTTTCCGTTGCCTCTGAACGTCTGGCACACAAACTCGACTCGCAATTGTTTAAGGGTATTTATTATTAGCTAATCGATTTTCATTAGTATGCCAATAAAAAGCTATTAACGACGTACCAAAATAACCAAGTAATTTCATGGATCTACAACTGCTTCCTTAAATGACTATTAGAAAATCAACTCTAATACCACGTACTTAGACTGAAAACAATGATAAATCCCAAAGCTTCTGCTTAACACATTTTAAATCTTCCTATCATCTCTTTATCGGTGTGTTAATCACATTTACCGCATTTTCAGAGAATACTGCATTTGGCAATTACCGCATGCAACGCTGCATTTCCCGCATTGTAACGATGCATGCAACGCTGCATTTGCAGGTTCATATCGTCAAAATTGTTCTATTATTCCTAACTACGTTACTACAAAATTACATTGAAAACGAAGTTGTACATATATCGAAACGTCTATGTTCTTAAGTATATCCAGATGTGGAAAATATATAATATTTGACCAAAATCCAGTTATTATTACCAAAATCGTAATTATTATAAATATTCAACCAGTATCCAATTTTTGATAAAAGTGTGTACGCATCACTCGGTATTGCAACAATAAACTATTACGGCCGGTAACAAACGCAAACGAACACGTGGCCAAATTTATTAAAACTACACAATAGAAACCTCAAAATTTATATTTAATCATTATTTTCATCTCTGTTATTCAAATGAAACATAACCTCAAAAGCGCGGCATCAAAAGGTTTGTTTACATTCTTATCAACACGGTGATAATGCAGGCCCTCGGCACATGCCCAATCGACATTCCAATTTCGCGCTTATATTAATAAAGATAACCTCAAAACACGGACATCAAATGTTTGTTTACATTCTTATGAACGCGGTGATATACAAAAAATCCGTACGGATATATGGAACAATGAGCAAAATAGTGTGGAGCAAAGAATAGACCTCTGAGCATTCACCATTATTTTAATATATTCAATCAAATATGAAATCGGAACGGAGAATTCGCCTGGGCCTTACTCTGGTGGAAATGTGGAGCAAAATTGTCAACGTATCGACCCCGAAACATTCGCCAATATTTTAATACATTCTATTAAATAAGTAATCTTACTGGTAGCTGCACATTCCAGTCCCAGGCTGAAGAGGATGATAAATCCTAAAGTCTCCTTTAAACAAACTCACCAAACTCTCCCAACAATATACAATCCCAACAAGGAGTGGAGTTTAGTGGGTAAGAATCCCACACTATTGGTTGCATCGGACATCCTTTGTCTATGAAGATTCTCCACTTCCTACGCAAAAAAAAAAAGGTAGATGCACCGGGCTTTACACCTAGCATCTACCAACATTTCATCTAGAATTGGCTAATTCCTTATACAATGTCTTAAATACAACAAATTATTATTTTCCAGGTCTGTACAAAGGTATTATAATTTTCATTCACATATTGTTTGTTGCACGTTACAATAACATCTTTTAGACATTTTAATTTAATTTAATTAAATTTTATTCAAAAATTTTCCAAGCGTAGGATAAAATTTTCAACTGAGTCATTTGAAAATCAATCAACATTTATTAGTACCTATTACTTTAAATATGTAGATCATAATTTAAAATTATAATACATCTAGAAAGTATGAAACAAATTTTCAATTCATTTTGAGTAACATAAAATAAAATTTCACTACGGTATTCGCGCATGTAAATTTCTGACTTAATATGCAGCTCATAACAACTCCTACCAAAAAAAAAAAAAAGAAAACCACGAAAAGGAACAAAAATGTATTTCTTTTTTTCTTTTCAGAGTCTCGAGAGATATTTAAATAAAACCTACTTTATAGCCTATCCACATTTACTGTTCTTTCAAAAATATGATATATAAAATATAAATCTTTTTAAATGCAGTCGTTTCATCAAGTAACGTTGGTTATTAATAATAAGTATATTGAACCAAACTGAATGAAAAAATTCAATACATAAATAAAATCAAAATACAGTGTATTAGAAAACAGAACAGTTAGTTAAGTCATGAAGAGAAATTTATAAAAAAAAAAACAAATGATTATTAATTATTTAGTTTTCCACTATTAAATAAATACGTAAAACATATTAAAAAACAATAACGTATAAAAAACAAAACATAGTAACTACAAGAGACATAATATATTAAAAACAACAAGAGATATTAATAATAGAAAAGCATACACAACTTATAATTTTTTACAATAACTATAATATCCCATAAGCGGTAAGGAACACAATTTTGTAATAAATTTTTAATATTTTTTTAAGTTGAGAAAGAATTACAATTTTTCGCAGAATTGGGAAGTTTACAATTTACATCCTGCATACAAAATGCCATGCTCGACGAGAGTTAATCTATGTTTAGGAAGAGTGAATAAACCAGTATTGCGCGTTGAGAAATAATGTTGATTATTTTTATGTTGATAAGAATTTGATATTGAATGATGTTGATATGAATTTATAGAAGATTTTATAATAAAGAATATAGGGATGGCCCGTTTTTGTAAGACAAAAAATCTGGAAGTCTGATACAAGACAGAGAGGTTCTCCTCAAAACATAATTCCGTAGCGCATGTTACAGTCTAAATTACCATAGTAAAAGAGTAGAAGTATGTCTTTACTACAGTGGTCAGAAGTAACTTTCAACATATAACACATTTTCGAGAGTTTAGTGCCCAAAAATCGAAATGTCAGGTCCATTTCATATTTTGATTAAAGGAAATGCCTCATAGTTTTGAACTGGCTGATTCCTCTAAACTTGCATTATCATTCAAGTGTAGACGAAAAGGGGCAGATTCTGCCAAAGCAGATGACTCAGTTCTAAAGATTACAAAAGATGTTTTACTATCATTAATGGATAAACAGTTTAACTTGGTTCATTCAACAAAACAATTGTAAACTCTAGAAGTGTACTGCTGAACTTCGTGCAGAGTTCTACCAGTAATTAAAAAAGTTGTACCATCTGCATGTGTTATAACCATAGTGTCATCCGAATTTTACAACATGAAATATTCTGCAGGTCATTTACGTAAAGCAGGAATAAAGTAGGTCCCAAAATAGATCCCTGAGGTACTCCTTTGCTAACAGGTTACAAACTGGAGGAGGTCAGTTCTTCTTGATTATTGTGTATTACCTTCTGCATACGGTTGGTTAAGTAAGAGTTGAACCAAGTTGCTGACAAGGCACGAATACCATACCTATATATTTTTTCAATAGCGTCATGTTTGACGCTATCGAAGGCCTTTGACAGAACGGCAAAAAGCGCAAGAACTATGTCGCTCTTATCCAAAGACGTCAACAGTTCAGCAGAAAAAACGGCGAGGGCCAGATCGAAATTTTTTCCCCTACGAAAACCAGACATCAGATCAAATTTGTTTAAAAAATTTATAAGTCTATAATTTTATAAGGGCATTTATTATTTCATACATTATTTTTTACATTATTAGTTATTTGCAAATTTTATATTTTAGTTGATTTTAACTTTGCTCCCGTATATGTTCAGTATGCTTTATTTTTATGTTATAATGTAAAATCTTAATAAGAATTTCTATTGCGATTCTATTGCCTTGTATTAAAACTAATCAAAATAAATAAGACCATCACCTTAATGATTATTAAGAATGTATAACAAAGAACAAGAAGTCCAATCGCACACATCAGAATCTCGCACACAATCCACTCGCACACATATAGTACAACCTGTCGTTGCAGCAATGCTCACAAATTTCCAAGGCAGCTGCCCTAATCCAACAGAGATAGTAAACAAATCAAACACGCCCAAACACAAGTGGCGTCAACCGGTACTCAGTTTACCCATGGCCTGGTACAATGGGACTGTCAAAAACATTTATAAATCTGTTTTCGAGAATATCCTAGAAAAAAAAACATTTTCACTTGTGATTTTGGATGGGTTAGGCGGTCACCAACCTCGACCACACAATGAGATTAGGGGGAAAATATTAGGTTTGTACCAACCGGTCCAGACCTAACGCTACCCCCAATGTTGGGATAGACTTAATTTAATAAACAGTATATTGATTTCAAAATATCCCTGAAGAGATCGTCGCGTAGTAAGTACCAAATTAAAGGGGGTCGCTAGCTGATGGCTAAACTTTGGTACCATGAAGTAATTATAGTTAACCACTCTTAAGCACTAGTATCTATCTGTAGAAAGGCGTGAATAAATAAAAGAATACGTAACTTTTATTCTGTTTAATGAGACTAATAAATTGATTGCTACGTTAGGTCAAATCATAAATGAAATAGTTCAGCATAATAATTCATAAAACTAATGAGTAAACAACATCTACATAAACATGCACAAATAATATACAGAAAAATATAGTTCGTCACATTTATTAATAAATCAATGTAGCAATGTTAGGATAAAATTAAATCAAGTTATAAAGGTCTACTCACATTACGGTAGTCATCGCTGCAGTTACTTCTAAGGATCACGCGAACTACCGAGGCCCTATAGTCTTTTTACAACCGGCGATTCCCGATTATTCTTAGTTAACTTTTTGTCCCACTGTTAGGGATCATCTGACGTTTCGTTACTATTCTATCGACTGTTCCTAATCCTATTCTGATTGAACCCATTTTAATAGGGTTATCAGTATCTATTCACTAGTTACTAATCATGACTACTACAAGATTCACTACTCGTCACTAGTAGCTACTACAAGCTACTACTAGTAGCTGCTAGTAGCTACTACTAGGCTACTAGTAGTCACTAGTAGCTTAGTCAGTACTACAAGATTCTACGCTCTACCTCAACCTGCCTAACACCCTCTCTGGTAATTATCTCTACCGGTCGTCTAAAAAGTATCGAACGTTCTACTAGATTCTTCTCTTCTACCCCTTCTACCCCTATCTATCCCGTCTATCCCTTCTTACCTCTACATTGGTTTCGCGATTCGCGATTTTCTATGCTACGGTTTGCCTTTTCTGTCGGCTATATTTGATTCAACCCCAATACTCAGTACCACATTCAGGCACACCTATGCATTTTGCTAGGTGTCATCATTATTGCTGATCGGTTATTTGTTAACCAAATTAATTATTACCTGTACTCTGGCCCTACTTAACTAGCGTCTCATATGCTGTAACTAACGTCGCAGTTTTAGTGTTGTCTAAAAGTGCAATTCTATCATCGCTTGAACGTTGCTAACTAGTGATTGTTATAATGCAATGTTAACGTACTAATTACGTAAGGATCCTACACAAATGTTTACAGTTACTTTATCATTTCGTCAATAACCGTTTTAGCTGATGAAACTTCCAGCCTCAAATACAATTATACATTTAGTAAATACCGTTTGCCTTAATAGGCGTTTCTGTGCATATAGCCAACCTTGGTTTAGATTGATGCCTTGTTCTTTTAATTTTGTAAAACTATATATAGTATTTTTTTATACAATGACAAATCCTAATGGTCTAATATGTCATTTTCTTTGGTATAACAAACCAAAATCTAATTTGTTATTTAAGAAGTGCGGCGAACTTTGCTTCAGAAATAAACCACTGGAAAAGTCAATCTTAGAAATTCTGTTCGAATCAATTTAATTTACAACTAAACTTATATTAAAACACGAGAAATGCAATTAACAGAATAACTAATTGAAATATAATGCATGAATTATTATATGCCCAAGGCAAATATGTTTTTACAATTGAAAAGTTTCTTTCAAATGTAATAAGAAATGAATTTATGGGGTTTTATCATTTCAACGGGAATAGAAAATAAAATTTAATTTGTATAAATTTATATTAAGTATACGCGTTTATTCAAGCAATTAATTCCTCACAGCAAACTTTAAGAAAATAATAAATGAGGTCCTTTTATACAACTCCACACTTATAAATTGCACTATGTTTTCAAAGCGTAGTATACGAAACTAAAATTTATGTTTAATTTCGGTGACATTAAGAAATATTTGTGGGATTATATTTAATATATGCCTTTTTCTGGAACTTTTATTTAAAAAAATATGGAAAATAGAGTAAACGTTATAATACGGACATAGTTACATAAAAATTCACGATTGACGACATAATATAAATTAATTAATTAATAAAAAACATAAACTAAAGTTTTTGTTTAATTTCGATGACATTAAGAAATATTTGTGGAATTATATTTATTATATGCCTTTTTCTGGAACTTTTATTAAAAAAAATATGGAAGATAGAGTAAAAGTTATAATATGGACATAGTTACTTAAAAATTCACGATTGACCACATAATATAAATAAATAAAATAATAAACTAAAATTTATGTTTCATTTTGGTGACATTAAGAAATATTTGTGGGATTATATTTATTATATGCCTTTTTCTGGAACTTTTATTTAAAAAAATATGGAAAATAGAGGAAACGTTATAATACGGACATAGTTACATAAAAATTCACGATTGACGACATAATATAAATTAATTAATTAATAAAAAACATAAACTAAAGTTTATGTTTAATTTCGATGACATTAAGAAATATTTGTGGGATTATATTTATTATATGCCTTTTTCTGGAACTTTAATTTAAAAAAATATGGAAAATAGAGTAAAAGTATAATATGGACATAGTTATATAAAAATTCACGATTGACGACATAATATAAATAAATTAATTAATAAAAAATATAAACTAAAATTTATGTTTAATTTCGGTGACATTAAGACATATTTGTGGGATTATTTTTATTATATGCCTTTTTCTGGAACTTTTATTTAAAAAATATTGAAAATAGAGTAAAAGTTATGATACGGACATAGTTACATAAAAATTCACGATTGACGACATAATATAAATAAATAAATAAAAAACATAAACGAAAAATTTATATTTAATTGACATTAAGAAATATTTCTGGAATTATATTTAAGATATACCTTTTTCTGGAACTTTTATTTAAAAAAATATCGAAAATAGAGTAAAAATATTATAAGGACATATTTACATAAAAATTCATGATTGACGACATAATATAAATAAATAAATAAATAAAAAACATAAACTAAAATTTATGTTTAATTTCGGTGACATTAAGAAATATTTGTGGGATTATATTTATTATATGCCTTTTTCTGGAACTTTTATTTAAAAAAATATGGAAGATAGAGTAAAAGTTATAATATGGACATAGTTACATAAAAATTCACGATTGACGGCATAATATAAATAAATAAATAAAAAACATAAACTAAAAATTTATATTTAATTGACATTAAGAAATATTTCTGGAATTATATTTAAGATATGCCTTTTTCTGGAACTTTTATTTAAAAAAATATGGAAAATAGAGTAAAAGTATTATATGGACATAGTTACATAAAAATTCATGATTTACGACATAATATAAATAAATTAATTAATAAAAAACATAAACTAAAATTTATGTTTAATTTCGGTCACATTAAGACATATTTGTGGGATTATATTTATTATATGCCTTTTTCTGGAACTTTTATTTAAAAAAATATGGAGAATAGAGTAAAAG
>WYDF02289355.1:0-16401 GCA_009867245.2 Adranes taylori
TCTACTTTATTCTGTGTGAACCAATAAAATCCAAAAAACCCATAAATTTCAAGATAGACGCATATAGTTTCTTACTAATAATAAAAGAATTCAAGTATATATAAATAAACGTCTAGCTTTGTCTGTCCGTCTGTCTGGAACGCTTTTGATATTTATATATAAACATCTAGCTTTGTCTGCCCGTCTGTCTGGAACGCTTTTGACCCAAGTTGACCCAAGTTAACCCAAGTGAACCCAAGTTGAGCCATGTTTCTTTGGGTTATGAAAAACACCGGTAGGAGTCAAATAACCCAACTCTTTTGGGTTACGAAAAACACCGGTAGGGGTCAAATAACCGAAATCATCTGGGTAAATAAAATATGACCTAGTAATGGATAGTCGTTTTACGACGAGTTATCATCTAGTTTTTAATATCAACGTATATCAACATACGGCGCGTCACGCGCATTTCAGCGGTAATGTATATCAATTTTCATGGCGATCGGTTGAACGGTGTAGAAGTTGATGTGCTCTACGGCCCGCTACAATGATTCTGACAAATTGCAACTTTCTAAGTTAATTTGTTTCTGAAATACGATTATTTTAATTTTTGCTCAATACGACCCCCCGCTTTTACCCCTTCAAGAGCTGAAAATCTAAATTTCATCTTACATGTGTCTAATGGATTTTAACGAAGAATATTCTTTGCCGTACCGAATTTATTTCGACAAAGAGTCTTTCAGCCGAATTTCAAGCATCTATGTTTAACCGTTTCCGTTTCCGAGCCTAAAATTTTAAGCCCCTTTTCAACCCCCTTTGGGGTCGAATTTCGAAAACTCCCCTCCTCGTGGGTGCTTACGAAATGAGGAGAAGCCTTTTACACATTTTCAAATTTCTATGTGTAGGGTTTTGGGCTGGGTTTGATGAGTCAGTCAGTGAGTGTGTCGGGCGTATCCTTTTAGATATAGCGATACGACCACCGCTTTTAACCTTTCAAAAACTATAACTCAAAATGTCATCTTACACGTGTCTAATGGATTTTAACGAAGAATATTCTGGCCAAATTGCAACTTCCTGTGCTAATTGGTTTCTGAGTTACGGTAATTTTAATTTTTGTTTTATGCACCATCGACCCCAGTTTTTACCCCTTCAAAAATTGTAGATCAAAATTTCGTTCTAAACGTGTCGAATGGATTTCATCAAGGAGTATTTCAGCTGAATTTGAAGCTTCTACGTTTAACCGTTTCCGAAATAGCCTAAAATTTTAACCCGTTTTTAACCCGCTTTGGGGTCGAATTTCGAAAAATCCCATCTTAGTGGGTGCTTACCTCATGGGAAGAAGCCAAATTTTCATCTTTTTAGGTCTAGGGATTTGGGGTGGGCGTTGATGAATCAATCATTCCGTCAGTCAGTGTATCGGGCGTATCCTTTTACATTCAGAGATTAAAAGATTATTTTCATTTTTTGAAAAGAACAATATCTTTCAGAAAATTCAAAAAAATCATTAAAAAAATCATATAAATAATTATTGAAAATATATTGCTAAAGCAACGATAAGTAATCACTAAAATATCACTTAGTGATAGTTTTTATAATTTTCAATATAATATTGAACATTTTTTAAGCAACCGATCCAACCAACACATTTATTTCATGCTAGACTATTTAATCTTTCAGATGTCCTAATTATAATCCTTCCCTCCTCGTCGCCAATCATAATTCCGGGACCAAGTAAGAGTTTTTTGAATCCTTTTATTACGGGCTTACAACTTGATGAATGTTAATTTCATTATTGAATTACATTTAGCCATATACAATGACTATGGAGATAGAACGCAAGGTTTAGTTCTATTCCAAATTAATTATTAAATTTAATACATTAAAATAATTATTTACAACTGTTAACCCCAAGACAAAGACTCAGAATTATATAAAATAAATAATTAATACGTTTACAAATACACGTAAAAGCTACATGACTACTGTACTAATAATGAAAAACCGCGGAACCGTCATTATGCTTATATAACATTAGATGACTCTATATTGTAGAACAGAAAAGAACATTACCTTATATTGTCCGATAGACGAACTAAATCTATTCATAATGTATAACATAAAGTATGAGCAGTTGAGACAGTAATATGATAGACAACATTACTTTAATTTGGCCTTAAATTTAATCCAGTATACAATAACAATCTTAATATGTTTCCTATAGATTCTAAATTTGTTATCTTCTTATGTCAGTCAAATAATCCGAAATACAAAGCAAAATTTCTTAAATGTTTTTCGTACGTTGTATTCCCATTCTTCACATAGTTCATTGTCATATTATGATACTGTAGGTCTCATAAAAAAAATGATTGATTATTAACAGAACTGATAAAACTGATATCTGGTGATTATGCAACAAGATGAACACCGTACCAAAGTTTTATTGTCGATTTTATTCAATCCCTTGGATTTCTCGAGTGTTTACTTGGTGACGTCAATAAATGTAGCCGAAAATTTAAAGTAGTCATTAATCGATATAAATTTATTAACTTATATAAAGTATAACAACTTAATGTATGAATCCAATGATTGTGCGTCTCTATGGTAAAATCCACAAAGGTAATAATTTTCCTATCTGCCCCTTAGTCTTGTACTCTAAGTCATGCGTTTACAAGTCATCAAAATTCGTTAATCAAAGACTTAAAAACATTTGAGGCAATCACTGCATTTATTCTATTAAATACTCCTCCAAAGTACATGCATACATAAAATATAACATGGCATAAATTACATGGCATAAATAAATGATAAAAATAGATTGTTACATCATCGGCAAGTAGTACTATTGAAAACTAATTTACATTTTAATTTACATTTACATGTACCAATTATAATTCCTAATTATAATCCCTCCATCCCCGTCGCCAGTTATAATTCCGTGGCCAAGTTTTTATTACGGGCTTATAACAAAATTTAAAGAAATTAATTTGATGAATGTTAATTTAATTATTGAATTACATTTAACATTTAATAATGACATTAAATTTAATGATTTAAAATAATTATTTATAACTGCTCAAGCCCAAGGCAAAGACTTTATATTAGAATTATATAAAATAAATAATTAATACGTTTAAATATACATGAGTTTAGTATTTTATCGAGCCCGTCATATTAGCTAAACATAATAACATCCAAAAATTTCTATACTTTACTTTGACAAAATAGCCTCATCAGCAAATATGAGTATAATTATATTTTATAAAATTGTTAATCGAATTCTGATGAGTTTAATTATGAATAGTTTTTAAATATATGAAAAATTAGATGAAAAATAAATTAATTTTAGAAAAATAAAGTTTTCAAATCAAATAGTTTGAATTTAAATATAACTTAGTATTTGCATGTATTTCGATATCAAAGAATTTCAAATGTTTTATTTAACTCCTAAAAATACTAGTTAGTTAGATATTTTATAGATCATTTTTTGCAATATTTAAAACTAGCGTATTTCTTTGTCATCTGTTTATTGACTGATTGACCTACATCACTTTTTGTGATTATATTGACTGATTGACCAGCAACCAAAAAGCAGATTAACGTATTATTTGAGGTCATAAAAATAAATTCATCATTTACAATTGCTCTTCAAAATACACTTAGAGGTATCAGTTTTGCAATTCCTTACATAAATATTCTCTTTGATTAGACACAGCATGGTACGTTTCTTGAGTCAATGATTTCTTCGGTCCGTCCTGGAATTTTTGGTGTGACTGTTCTACTATGTAAGAGTTCGCAAATATTAGCGTTTATTATTGACTAATGTGATGTTCCATTACTAAATATGAAATCTAACCCAGTGATATATTGGTTTGGAAAAGCCTCTCCAAAAGATATAAAACAATACTGGCAAAATGTTTTCGTCTTAAACTTTTCGTATGATTAAAACTTTGAAGTAAAGTAAGTCCATTTAATTTGATCTAAACTTATTTTAACATTCTAATTTTATTGTTCCGTATAATAATAAACATTAAACTATTAATAGCTCAATAGTTTTATAAAGCTAATAAAAGGACAATGTTGAACAATAATCTTTATTTACTTAAATAGTCATGCTGGGGAGCTGATCTCTATAGAAAACGTTATGAGGTTGTGTAAGACGATGTAAAATCGTCGTGTATCGTAGGGTGTAGACTGATGTTGTTACTTTCCAAATAGGTATCTTTTAGAAGGACATAGGGTTTAATGTTATTGGTTTTTACGACCGCTTGTTCGATATATGTAGCAAACTATAAAAGCACAATTTGTATTGGAAATAAAACCCAAACATGCATTAGTGAAACAATTATCATATAGCAAATGCGTTAAATACATTATATAGAACGCTTAGCCTTTACTACAAGATTCTCTCTAGGCGGCATGTGGCTTCAGTAAACATGCTAAAAATTGTCAGTATTATAAGAATACCATTTTTAGATTGATTGAGTCAAGAGTAACTTTGTGGTAGCCCCTGATGAAATATCAACTGTAAGTTCTTACTTCGTGATTTACCCCGTATAGTTCAATTTTTTTTTAATGTAACTGTAGTTTCAATCCTTTTGGGCCATCTTCAGACATACAGACAATTAATGCATGGGGGGATGGGATTGTTTTAGGTGTGTATTTTGATTATCGGGGTGTGGTTAGATGACCATATTGATCCACATTGGGCTCAGTTAAGGGATTGGACTCAGTGGTGTTTATACTTTACGGGGATAGTCAACAACAAGATAGATGGGAAAAACGACTAGACTACTACGACGACGAGATAACGTCATCGTTATTTCGTCGTTGTTGTAGTCTTGTCCTTGTTCCCGTCTATCTTGTTGTTGACTCTCCCCCGTAAGTTATACACTCCACTAAGCCTAATCCCCTGTAGATCAATATGATCACCTAACCACACCCCAATAAAAAATGTACACCTAAAACGAACCCACCATCAAATAATTAGTTATATGTTTTTAATGTATGATATTTTATGAAACAATCTCCAACATTAAAGACTGATGTTCCGTTGCACGTTTCACAGAAGTATACTGTTGTTTATCTTTCTACTGGCAACTTACGATGTTTTCCTGACAAGTAGTCGTTATGTTTTCCTTTGACATCTAGTTGCAAGGTAAGCAGTTTTCCATCGAATCTCTCTTTATTGTCTGTCATTGATAGCATTCCACATAATCAGTTATGTTAAGACACCTTTACGTAAATTTTCAACAAGTGAAATAACTAATTTCCGAATCAGTTTTATATGAGACATTGATTTACTCTTGTTATGTTTACAATCAGTTTTATACAGAATATAAGTATTCAAAAAGGATACTTCAATTCCCCAGAATAAACTTTCCCACAATTTTAATGATTTGCGTAAAAAACAATACATACAGTCGAGCCTCCATATATCGGATTTGTATATATCGAAAATCTATGTACACATATATCGAAGGATTTCCGTACCCCTTGAAGTTCAATATAAAGATGTTTCTATAAATCGATTTTTTCCTGTATATCGAAGTTGTTTAGTAGAAAATAAAAAAAATCTTCAGTAGTACCTAATAATATTTTCGTAATAGATTTTTATAACAGTAAAAAAGACACAATTATAGTACTATAAAATGAAATATTGTACTATAAAGCGGATTACAGTACTATAAACAGCGAGCGGTCATGAAACAAAATCCATTTTGTCAGTTTCAGTGTGACTCGATGCGTGCTGCAAGAACAATATAGTAGTGTTTACTGTAAAGTGCAGTGCAATGTCAAAACGTAAGTCGTTAAGTGCAGAGAATTTTTTTTGTTACAAGACGTGGGTAGTGGAGTGCTAAAAAAGGACATTGCGCAGAAGTTTGGTATTCTAGCCAGCACTGTCTCAACAATTATAAATAATCGGGAAGCTGTTCTAAAAAATAAGTTAGCTTTGGGAAAATATAGGAAATGGGCAAGAACTTGCAAATCCTATGACACAGACCAAGCAGTTCTGAAATTGTTGAAGATGGTAAGACACAAGAAAATGCCGATCTCAAGATCATTGATAAATGAAAAGGCAATAGATTATGCACGAAATTTACGGCATGATAAATTTCTGCTATCGGATAACAAATATCATGTAAATTAATTCAATTGATTAATTAAGGTAATAAGTAATTCTCTAATATATTTTAAATTGACTATACAAATTTAATTCAATGATATATAATTAATAAACGAGTGAAAAACTTAGATTTTTAACACCAATTAAGTGGAAAGAGTAAGAGAAGCGACGTCGCAGGTTAGTACGGAAGCAAGGAGATTCGAAAAGCATACACATACATATACATCAAGAAGCACTATGTCATTAGGCTGACACAGTAACATCGTGCAGAAGTGCGTGTGTATTTGCTTGTCAATCGCGGAATTACTTCCGAAAAATTTATTAATTTAATATATGAATTATTCTCATTGGCTACATAGGCTCTTTTAGCGATCTTCGCTTGCACTTTACTCTGATTGGAGAATCAACTTATGCTTTCGTAGATTTTCGGTAGAAGAGCAATGGACTTTTGATTCTAAAAATTTCCAACGGATCAAAGCTGCTTTTCCATTGGTCGTAGTTCTAAGATTTTTAACAGAACTTTTCTTCAAGCCATGCCCATCGAGCCGTCAACTTACTCAAGCAGCCACTGGCCGCCGGCAAGACGTCAGAAGTCTCCCACGTAGTTAATTTGTTGCTTTCGAGTGAACATTTCACACGTTTCAACTAGCATAATTCTTATTAAGTGACCAGATTCACTTGTTTGCATTGCGAGCTAATTCTCGATTTTGAATTTGATTTGCTCCAAGTAAGCGCCAGTAGAAATTAAAATAATCCAAGTCAGTAGAAAATTTTATGAACATCAGATCAAGTATACATGGAATCATCTTAACAAATCTTGAATTATAAAGAGAAGCTATACATTGTCAGTCAATTTAAATCACGAATCGAGTCATATACATATATCAAGTTATAAATATTAAGAAGAGTTATTACTCCGTTATTACGTAGATATTATATGTGTTTACCTACAAATGATTTTGAGTGCTTTGTTATAATATGTAATAGCGATCTGCCACTTTCCTGCTCACTCCTAAGATGCGATGAGCATTTTATGTTACAAACCAACAGAATAAAATAAAAGTGTATGTAATCAAAAGAATAAACAAAGAACGATCCTGCTTTAATAAAATCAAATTCTGTAACATTTCAAGCAAGCACTAGTTCGCTAGAGAAATTCAAGAAGCACATTGGTATAACAGAAAAGGTTATTTCTGGAGAAAGTGCAAGTGTTTCTATGCCAGACTGCAATCAGTGAAAAAGTACTACTTTAAGAGTAATCTTAGAAGAAATGAGCCTGACAATGTATTTAACATGAACGGCACAGGACTGTTTTTTATAAATGCTAACTAAATAAGACGCTGATTTTTAAAAACGAAAATGTTTTGGTAGTAAATGTAGCAAAAAACAAATAGCAGTCGTTGTTTGTCCAGACATTACAAGAAGCGAAAATATCAAACTCAAGTTTCAAGGAAGTAAAATATTTAATAGTTGTTTATAAAAACAATAAGAATTCGTGAGAATTTCGATTAAAAAAGGATTAAGCCCCAAAGGAAAGTTGTATGTTCTGTAGACAAGTATCCTGCCCACCCGTCTTCTTCTGCACAAAAAATTACAAATGTGTAGTAGTATTAATGTGAACAAACAATTTTTTTTTCCCGCCTATTACCCACTTCAAAACTATTGCAACTATAAAGCGTGATTAAAATTTTGAAAATTTATTACAGAAAACAAATCCTTAGACCTCTCATATTCGCGGTAGATAATCAAGCTACTGATAATTTGATAAACTTAAACATTTGCGTATCTGAATTTGCAAAAGTGTATATTTTGTTTGCAACTTGCAAGGAAGACTGGATGGAAGGGGATATATTGTAACATAGCATGTTACACTGAATAAATTGATTACCCTAAATAAATAAATTGTATGATCACGCTACTGTTACTATTTAGACAGCAGTTTAACTAGTTTATAAGATAGATTATAAATATAATTAAAATCTATGAAGGCGCTTAAGTAGTACGCATTAAATGAATATACAGTAATAACAAGAGAAGAAGATAGGTTTATTTATTATTCACCGCTTAATACACATTAGCTGTGTGATAATAAGCACGCATTGTCGGTGTGATAATAGAAACGTATATAGCGTTACTAGACAAGAGTAGAGAACGTAAATAATATTGATTTATAATACCCATTGGCTCGTTGTCGTGTGGAGACTCCTGTTGCCTTACTGAAAAGTGTGATGACCGTAATACGTAACGATTAATTAGTGAGTGGATACATATCGACCTACGGGTTCGTCTCAGTGACTCGACTACTCTGACTTGTTCGGCGCGATGTTACGCAGTTCATTGCAATTTCCTTTACATTATACCCAATAAGGTGCCTTATTCGAAGTTAGCTTTAACCACTCGACAATAGTAGCACTAATTTGTTCGACGCGGTGTTACGTAGGTCATAGGGGTTCGTAGTATTTCTGTCGCAATAGCGAGATGTCGCAATTACGCCATAACGAGGTTTCATTTTCCGACTTATTGTAGTAAAGTGAACACCAACCCCTGGCCTCCCCGTTGTATGATACCCCGCTCAAGCATGCTTCGCGAATAGTTGATATTTTGTTATCATATCACCGTACGCTTTACACGCATCGCTTATTCATAGATGGCTATATTATTTTGATTTATTATTAGCTAATCGCCAATATTGCGCTACTGTTTAATTTGACATTTAATTAATTGTCATTTAATTGTGCACTACTTGCTTTGAAAGACCAATAGTAAGATATTTGTTTGCGCCATTTGTGACTATCGCTAAAAGTCCCCATTAGGAGCGTCGCGACTGGGAGTCTGTCACAATGCTTAGAAATTACTTTTTCAAAACTGTAATTCCTACCATTGATTCAAAGCTACCTGTATTTATCATATATGATGGTCACTCAAACCAAGTCACCGTTAAAACTCTAGAAGCTGCTGCCACTCGCACCAATTTTTGGATCGGGCGGTATTTAAAATGTTTAAATGCAAGTGGGATAAAAAACTTGTCACCTTGCAACGCAATCATATAGGACCAAAAGTACTCAAAAAGGTGTTTTCACAATTCTTGTGTGATACCTGAAAAAATATTTCTCCTGATGTCATCTCAAATGGATTTAGAAAGGGATGAAAATTCGCTTTTAATCGAAATATTATTCAGAAGGAAAGTATACCCACAGATCTTATGTAAAAGTGGAAGGAAAAATTATCTAACAAAAAAGGATAAAGGATAAAAAATGATAAAGCTCGATTTGAAATATAGTGTGGGGTAATAAACATGTTAAAAATGTATATCAATTTTTTCCAAAATTTAAATTGTTAAACATTTTATTTAGCAACGCTAATACATTAAAACTAATGAGAACTATATCACAATTACCCCACTTCACCTCAAGTAAATTAAAGTAGTTTCAAGAAAAAATACTTGTATAGGTAAAAGGCGTATCCAACTAATCAGAACAATATACATGTTACCTTTTTTTTCTTGTGCTTATAATAAGCTCCCTTCGTTAGCTTTTATTGCACTATAGCAAAGAAACAATATTGTACATATCGCGTCGTCTATCGCCAGGACAATTTGTAAATAGCCGTGACACGTGGCCGAATGTCGTCCTGCAGTGTTTTCTCACCGTACCTCCACGTGGCGTTCAATTTGGCAAATAACACGGATACATGGCCGCTGCTGATATTATTGAATATTGCCTATTTTCATCAAAGGATGTTTTGCACCCGTATTTATATTAAAAACTGGGACCGAATGAGGTCGATAATATTAAATAAAAAATATATACGGAAGTATTGATTAACAATTATGATTTATTTTGTGTATTCTGTTACATAGCAGATTTGTCAGAACAGCACTGTAGTTAGAGGACAGAGAAAAATATGAGGAATTCTAAGCCTAAGAATAAGCCTTAAATTCTACTAAAAGAATATTTTTGAGTTATGCATTTACTAAGCATGCTTGGAACATGCTTAGTAAATGCATTGCTTATCTATAATAATTACAATAACGTCAACATTTGGGAAAAAGTAATAGACGGGTTGTTAAATGAAGACATAATTATATATGTAACTGGTGGAAGAGATAATCTATAGAATAAAAACGTGGAGCATAATAGAACATGAAAACGCTAACAGAGCAGCCAAAGAATAGAAAAGTAGAGGCCGTTCCAAAGTCCAGCCCAGTCCGTATTAAGAGTTGTTACAAATTTTGATCTTATTAAAGTAGGATCGAGGTTATGTTTTTAACATTTCTTGTACTGCTTTTCTTATTCTGATTGCAACACAAAATGGTCATTGCATGAGCCTTCAGGATTGAGTAAAAAATTTGCTAAACTTAATTATTATAATAATGTTCTCAAATTCATACATGGATAAACACATAAATATATATACGTAATAACGAATGAAGTTAGAAATATCAAGACGCAAATATTGTTACATATAGCTGCCGTACTGTAACATGGCCTATGACAGTGATCTTTGATGCGCAAAGCATAGGTAAGACGGAGGAAGTATTCGAAAAAAAGAATGTTTTTTATAATTTATCATTGGAAGCACCAAGAGCCGTACTAATTATCATATTAGCTAAGAATTTACTACGCACCTTGAAGGCGTGGCGTATCACCAGTACAATGCGGAGGCTGTATTGCCATCTTTTATTATGACGAAAACAGGTGTAACATATCTGAAATATATTATATTTTTGTCTGTTTCGTTATTTTCATTATCGCCAACTCTGTCTGCGGAACGCCGTTGCATAGCACTGAAGCCAATCAGCTTACTGTACTTTCCCTGGTTCTTTAGTCAAACCACTCTAATATATCTGTCTTTTATTCAAGTTCAATATTTCTAGCTAAGAGCCAATTCAGAATCAGTTTTTGTTGCATCAAATAGGTCTGTTCATAAGGATGCCAATGTTTCACACTCACATAAGATATGTTATGCTGCTTTCCTCCAAATACAACTTATTTTCTTCATATGAACTCTTAGAGGTGCGTGTCCTCTGAACACGCCACTTATCAGTTTGATCCCTGCCAAGTTTCAGCAGATCTGAGGTTTTGTTCGTACATGGCTTTTCTATAAAGTACTTGCTGTTTTGATTCCTTGTTGATTTTGCCTAGCAGTCTATGTGCTTTTGAATGTCATGTTTCCTATTGCTTCCCTGATGTAAGATTACTAGACGGATAGACGTTTAATCAAATATAACAAATTAATTTTAAATAAGCATATCTAGCAGTACTATTGTTTTTATTTATTGACAAAACATCTAGATATGATTTATTCGCATAACTATTTGCATTTCATTGAACTTTTTGTGCTGTATAATTTGTTTTTCAGAATGTTTTGAATTGAAACATTTTTATTTTTTCTTATTACTACCTGAGTTATATGTTTTAGACTTTTAACACATTGCCTTCTTATTCTTTTGTTGATTCTGAATATATTGTTAATTAATTGCAAGAATATGCGAGTTAATTTTTAGTGTTGTCATTAAGAACATCGTGTCTTATTTGATCTAGTTTTAATTTTCGTGGATTACTGTGATATATCTTTATAGATTGTGTAGTAGTCTATATCAATTAATTTAATTAAATTGAATGAAACAAAGTATTCCAAAACTCAAATTATTGATTAAACATTTCTAGTTGCCTCCATCAATGAGGAACAGCAAATGTGTTGACAATTGCTTCGGGAGACAATTACACCTTCTTCAGAAGAACTTGTGTGTATTCTAATAAAACTGCGGCATGATGTACTTTGTCGTATTCCTTCAATAGTTTTAGAACATTTTTATTTACTATTACAATAATTTAGTTTCCACTTAATTTTGAACATTTTTAAATACCCGAAGCTAATGTGATATTTGATTTTTAAGTTCAAAGATTAAACATCTCATTAGCTTCGGCTATTTAAAAACGTTCAAAATTAAGTAGAAACTAAGTTATTATAAGAGTAAATAAAAATTTCCAAACCTATTGAAGGAAAACGACAAATTACATCATGTCGCAGTTTTTAATTAGAATATACACAAGTTTTTCTGAAGAATGGGTAATTGTCTCCCCAAAACAATTGTCAAAACATTTACTGTTCGTCATGTATGGCGGCAACTAGAAATGTTTAATCAATAAATGAAGGGTTGATACACTTTGTTTCATTCAATTTAAAATGTGGACTCCAACACTGAAACGTACAATATTTAATTTAATTAAATTTCTTTAAAGTCATTACGGGCATTTTGGTAAATTAAGCCTGTCCTCTAATATTCTTTCCAAGCTGCCAATTGTGGTAGAATTTTGTTTTTACATCTCCCAATTGTTCAATAAATCTTCGTAGATTGCGCACTACTCTAAAATCTATAAATTTTTTATTAAATTAAATATTTTATATTACTAAGGGCATTATTGGTAAATTAATACCAACCCTAGTCAAGTTAAATTCTGAATTAATATTAAAGTATAATTCTTATTTAATTACACAAGTATCAAATCCGTTTTATTTCTTCTAACCTTTCTTCCGTGCTCCCACAATTGAATCAAATTTTCAAATTACATCTCCTAATTTTTCAGTTACTAATTCTATAATTAAATTTCCTAGTTGATTACCCAAATTAGTCTAACTTTCCGCATAAATGTTTTAATATGGTTCCAACCCTCTAACGTTTAAATAGTTATATCTGAATCAAAACGTCCGCGCGACTGACTGGAGCGTGCCTGCTTTCAATTTGTGTGACTGCTCGTATAATACCCTGGGTTACACTTGATAAGTTTTACGAAATGTTTGCACTAATCCTGTCAGTTTATCTGTCTTTAAACTGTTCATGAGAATATAGTTATAATTCTATTTATGTTTTCAGTTCTAATAATAAATTCTAGCTGGTAATAAATATTTTTCTGGTAATAAATAAGTAGGGGTAAATATACATGTCAATTTTGTTTTTTTTTTTTTTAAATTGTTGTTTTGCATTTTTTATATTATTTTGCATTTTTTTCTGATTTACACTTTCTTACCCATTTTATAAAGAAGTAATTCGTAATAGTAATAGGAGTTTGCTTCCAGTACCCAACCCTCCACCCTACAAACCCGCGATTCAACTCATTCTAAAACATATAACTATTATATGTATGGAATCAACAAAAAATTACGATCCACGCGCATACGAAAGGTAAACAAGAGCATATTGTATGAACAGTATTGGCTGTAATACCACTTTTAATTAATATAAATTATAAAAAATCGTTTGCATTTAACTACAGAATAAATATGCTTCAATGCGATACTAATAGATTTTGAAACTTTTTTAGATGTAAACAGATGTATGCTTTTTTACAGAAAATCATTAGGTAAAATTGAAATAATAGAGGAAATACGTATAGAATATCATGTATAATACAGTATACAAATATATACAATAGTGTAAAAAAATTATATTAAAACAAACTAACAGCTATTCAATATTTATATTACAGTATGTGTAAAAATTGGGTTATGATGCTATATATTACAATTATGAAATTGATATAAAAGCAAAATCATGAAATAAAACTAATATGATAAATAAACAAATTAAAACAATAGTACATAAAGATAATAATGAAACAAAACAACTATTAAAAACATAAACATACAATGTGTCTAAAAATGGATGTATGATGCTATTTATTAAAGCCATAAAATTTCAATAGAAACCAAAATAATGAAAAAATAAATAATAATATGATGAAAACAATACAAAAGGTTATAAAAATAATACAAAACATATTCAATATAAATATATACATACTAATTAACTTTAGTACTTAAGTAATATCCGCAATCACAACAAATGTTTTAAAAACGATTTCTACAAGATGTGTGACATCATTTGCCTATTATTTATAAAGGATCTTCATCATATTCTTATAGTAGCATCGGGCGCAACGTTTAGGAAGCCACGTCTTTCCTCGCTACGCTACGAGCCAGAGTAATGAAAGAATTAAAAATTTGTATTATGAATATTAACTTTTTGAATGCAACTCACATCACATATAAGTAGAAGAAATGGGTAAGTGACGATTTGTATCAGTTGATGATATATAGGTATTGGGATGATATATGATATATAGGAACACCTCAAAATTTTTTAAATAAAATTCAGCGAACTGGAATATGAAAAATTTGATATGAACATTCTTCTGAGGGATGGATGATGAGAGAATTGTTCGATTTGTATAGGAATTAGGAGATGGCGATGTTGTGATGTCGGATGAAACGGAGGGAGTGCTTGGTTGTTCGTGGAGAGGTCACTTTCCTGGAGTGAATAGAGCTGATCTAGTTGCTTGATTTCGGGCGGCGATGTCGGTTTGGTGAAGTCTGATTCACGATTCATGACACTGATTCGTGATATGCTTGATTTGTGATGAGGTGACTCGTCGGTGAGATGAACTCGTCGCCTCGTTGATGTAGTGAGCCCGTCGTTGAGGTTAACTCAGTGCGCTTCAAAATCCTGGAGAAGGCCCTTTGAGGTTGGCCTTCTCCAAAATGTTTGAAGGCATAGTTAAAGGATGTGGACGGAAGTTAGAAAATATGTAGATAAAAAAAAGCATGAAGTATGAATGTTAAAAAAATCGAAAGATTCTGCCGAAAGGTTAGAGAATATAAGCTGTGTTAACAGGGTGAATTTACTTTAATTATAAACATGAATGTGTGCTTTATTTGTGGCGCCTACTTAGCGGCCAAACAGATTTCAAGGGTGCGAAATATAACTTACTCTACAAGAATAAGTTGGTTGCTTATTAGAGAATTAATACTGATAGAACTGTGCGAAAGATACTTACACATGAATTACCAGAAACAAAACCCAAAATGCGTCGCATTAACGCTGGCTTATCGGACGCTTTTTATCTGAAATTAGTGACCTTTGGAGACCTGCTCTTCGGCGGCAATTCTTGACGTTGCCGGCGGTAGTTGGGTGGAGCCGAGACGAAATCTCTGTTAAAATCTATAGGAAGTGAAAAGTTTCTACCAATAAGAAGCATTCTTTTATTCGTTACAGATTTAAAGTGAAAACGAACAAGCAACCTGCACCCCTCTGCTAAAATAGAAACTATCCAATCGAGAGATAGTGGCAGTAGTTTTAACATGGAAAGCGTAAAAATGACGTACGCTCATTTCAACAACAATACAAAAATCCACTTAGATGAAGGTAACGCCCTCAAAGCTCATTGAACTCATTAAGAACAAAAATTTCTGTCTAGGCGTAAGAAGTTGTTGGTTTTAAATTATATATCATAAAACCTACAGGCGGGCGAAAACATCATTAAAGAAAATGTCCAAATAATCATAGAGGAAAACAAAAAGTATCTCCTAATATGTAAACAATTTTTTGTTCACGTTCTGCATTCGAACGAGCAAGCTTTTTTTGGTACAATTTTTTTTGGAGCAAGCGCTGTCCAAAACAAAGCATCCGTCCAAAACAAAACACGTGCAAGAAAATCAGAAATCGCTTTTAATCCCCTTTGACATTTCTGTCTCCTTTTGAACAAAATAGCAAATAGAAAAAATAGAAATCAAAACCACAAAAAGCAAAATCATGTTAAGCCGATTATGCGGCCTTCTGCAGTCGACTCTATCTCTCTCTTCTACTTTTCTCCATATGCGGAACTCGATGATCGTTTGTAAAAAAACTTCTGGGATTATACATCGCATTATTTTTCGTCGTTTAGATTATTTTAATTAATTATCCATTCTTCATTTATCTATTTGATCGTTTTCGGTTGTAATAATTATTTATTGATTGTTTTATACCATATATCGATTCTGTTAGAGGCTATGTACAGTATGGCGATATCAACATAAAGGTTCTTATCGAAATCAAATGAGCAACTATCAGTATGTGATTTATCTAAAATAATACTGACCTATAATTCAAAACATTTGTGTAATAAAAAAAACTTACTATTTTTTGTGCCATTCCCTAGCTAGTGCTAGTTTTAACGTACGTATATTATGAAACATCAACACAAATTATAATACAAACTGCGCGTGTTATCAACACAATGCAATTAAAAATATGCCCAACATGTGATTGCAAAACGATTGATGTTGACAGTTGTACCACGTGATCAGAGTAACTAAACCCCAAATAGCGCATTGCTAATTCGGGTTCCATAACGGAGTCGGAACACGAGAGGCGTTATTCTGCCTAAACGTCTTAGCGCTACGATGTCGAGACGTGAATGTCGACATCTATGCTTGTTTTATTGACTACCGCAAGGCGTTTGACTGTGTTAGGCACG